>CAJNIZ010006780.1:21337-72986 GCA_905231905.1 Symbiodinium pilosum | reverse complement strand
CTGATGCTCATGATGCTTGGCCTTTGGGGGTGCCAGGAGGAAACGTATGCTTGCTGATGCTGCCCTTCGTGGACACAAGCTTCCCTAACCTCTGAGGCATCTGCAAAGGCATACTCTTCCTCTGCTGGTGGGTCGTATCTCGTGAGCAGCTCCTGTCTCGACTCTGCTGGGCTCAGGGTGACTACAGGATGCGTAGGGCGCAGGGTTCCTTCTGGGATAAACGCAAACTGACATAACTTGACATCCCATATTGGTAAAAGCGTTGAATATAGAAATTAACAAGAGCGCATTTCCAACCATGAGCCGGGTATAGGGTTGAAGGTGTTCAGGGTTAAGGGGTAAGGCTGAGGGTTACAGGCTGAGGGTTCACGGTTTTAGTGTCTCCAGTTGGGGGTGTAGGAAGTTCAACTGCTACTACTCGGTAGTGTCAATGATTAATTGAAAACATGACGCTTGCAAACTGCAAGCGGTCGAGTGTCTCCCAGAGTATCAGTACATAGCGGGGTACCAGCATGCCCTCTTCATACACACAGCTAACTCCCAATCAAGAAAACGCTCCGCGGAATCTTCTACCCGGAGTCAGCTGGCCACTTTCCCGAATCAACCGAGCAAGATCCTAAGTATGTGGACAGCAGGCAAAAACCCAGAGCCTTGATAAAACCCACTGAACGTACAGAGCCTGGTGAGGCCGAAGCAAATTCCCCAAAATGGCTAGTCCAAGAAGCCTGGAATCACTGGCAAGAGTAAGTTCTGGAAATTTTACAAAGGACCCAGCCACAGCTACAACTCCTTGTATGGTAACGAGAAAGCAAGGGACTTTTACTCAGCTGTTGCTACTTCTCAGGTAAGGAACCAAGAACCAATGTGAAGTGGTTCCCTGTTGAGATTCCAATACCAAAGCTTGACTCTAATGCTTTTCAAGGAAGCTTCGCTCTATTACAAAGAGCTTCTCAGCAAGTCTCAGCACTTTGAATCTGGCCCCTGAACCCCACAGCCATGCTGTCCTAAAACCTACAATGTTACAACCTAAGTGGTTTTCTCCAACAGCAAAGAATCATATGGGACTCCAAACAGAAAAAAACCTGAAGCAGTGGAAAATCTCTCTCACAGCCTGGGTTATTGAGAGAACTTTGGAGCCAAGAGCACACTATTATGCCTGAACCCTATGGATAGCCCTTTCTGTGTCTATGTATCATAGAACAAGATTGTAGTTGTTGAGTTTCCTGCCCCCAAAAAGATAGCCTATTCGTTTGTTGTTGTAAATGCGTTTGGGAGTTCACGTATGCATTCAAACGGGTAAGGCATAGGACTTGCGTTGGAACTCCGGAGATGGTTTAAAGTTATATAGTTTGCCTCAGCCAGTCAGCTACGAAGCCACCTTCAACGGCAGGTTTCGTAGGGGCAGGCTACTTCCTGCTTAGAAAGAGAGAATGAGGGAATGGAATCTAAACTTATCGCTATACAATCCGCTAGAATTGATTCTACCATTCCCTGTTAACTTACAGGTGGTGAATAAGGAATATGGGAATACACTCCCTATGTAATATCTGCCCATATGCAATCTCTATAATCCATGTCCACCATTCCCTACTAAGGTGAGCGCTAAAGGATCTCCTCCACTCGCAGCGCCCGCTCCTGTAGCCTGTCCTTCACCTGGCTTAGGCAGGGTTGTTCAGGAACTTAAGCTAGTTTAGGGCTTAGGGCTTAGGGTTCATCAGGAGAACCAAATGGAAGACAACATGGAAAAACACTCAACCCTAAACCCTATATAACCCTATATAGTCCCAATAGAATATATTCTCGATCTAACCCCTATGTTCCCCGGGGGCGCTATGGTGTCTAGAGTCTAGGGACGATAATCCGGAATCAACTGGAAAAACAACGAACGATGAAGTGGACGCTAGGGTTATACAGGGCTGATGTGGGGTGTTAACGAACAATTTGAAGGAAGTTTTCTGGATGCATAGCCAGTAATAGGGTTTCTGATCATGGTAACCTCATGGGATGGTGCGTTTACATAGTAATAATCATAGTAGTAATACTCATAGTACTTATTATAGTAATACTACTACTAATAATCATATGCTTTAGGCTTTAGGGCTCTAGACTTGGGTTGCCAGCACCCCGTAGCCTTTGCATCTTTACCTCTCAGGGTGTAAGGCTACCTAGATGGTACTTAGGGCTTCGGGTTTAAGGTCCCCGAATTTTGATCATTTGGTGCCCCGTGAAATGGAATCAGCTAAGCAGCAGACAGAGAAGCTGTTCGAACAAACCCACGCCCCTGAACAAGCTAGGCAGCGTATAGAGCTTTGTTTGCTAAGTTCCATATGTTGCAGAAGGGTTCCGCCTTCATTGTGGTGCACGAAAATGATGTACACCAAAGGCCGGATAATGCTTGACATATCGGGAGCCGAGCTGTGCGAGCTGCCTGTGTAACGTGCACAGCAATGGGCAGCAAGGAGTCACCACGTCTGTTCGCGTACCGGATGACTATTTCCCCAGAGAATGTGCCAACTACCCACCCTAAGCATTTTGCACGGACCCAAGCCTGCTGCAATAATCCTAGCAACCATTTGCGCTGTGGAGGCTATCTGAGAGTACCGGTTCATTGAGGCCAAACCTCTTTTCTCCAGACATCTCAACCCTAAACCCTGAACCCGGGGCCGCCGCGAGCTGCTGCAAGGATTTGGGGACCACATGAAACCTGCAGCGCTCTGGCAGAGGTTTAGGGTTCAGGTTTCAATATCTAGGTATCAGGGCGTAGGCTGTAATTTCAGGCTTAGCTGTTGGGTTTCAGGGTCGGTGGGAAGTTTTATACAAGGTTCGAAAGATTACGGCTTTAGTCTAGGTCCAGGTCACAACGGTTGACCAGTCTACCGCCGACATGTTTTTCAAGTTTATCCCAAAATCTCAGCGATGTCTGTTTTGGATCCGCATGCGATGTGTGTTTTGGGGTAAGGGATCGTTTCTTACCGCAAGTGCCTTGGGTTAAGGTTGCATGATGCTACATTCTCTCTTGATCCTCCGCAAGTACTACTCGCAATCCTAAGGCCCCGTAAGTGAAGCTCTTCGACATGAGAACTGGGTTTATATAGGGGATACATTAAGGATATATTGGGGATATATTAGGGATATATCGGGGATATCTTGGGAACATGGAAAGGAAGACGGAAACTACTATTTAGGGATTTAGGGGTTTGCCACAACAGCAAGAAGAGTCGCCAAGCACAGCAACCATTTGAAAGCCCTACACCCTACAACTGAAGCCTCAATGCGCATGCGCTTACAGTATGAAGCGCTAAGCCCTGGACCTGCTGCACTGCAGTCTATAGAAAGGTCCCCGGGACTTCGAGTATCTGAAAGCTGCAACCCTCCACCCCTAAGACCATAATTACTTTTGTCCCTAGAACCCAAACCCGAAGGATCACAATACCAAACTTCCTTAAACCCTGTACCCCAGTCCCCAAACCCTAGTCCCCAATACTGGACCCCTGAACTCTGGACCCTAATCCCTAAACTCGAGCACACCAGAGACCTCACGAGCCTCAGGAGGCCGATGCCATCGTCGCTGAAGACAGCGAGAAGGAAGAGTAGCAGCGCCTTTTGGCGCTCCAGGGCTTAGAGTTTGGGATCTAAACTAGGGACTCCAAATATGGAGATAGGGGACGAAAGGGATCCCGTCAAGGAGTCTATAGCGATTATTATGAACAACTCCTATTCAGGCTGGCAGGGGTAGCACTGCCTTTGCGGATTTAGGGCTTCATGCTTTAGGGTTTTGAGCTTACATGTTGGTCAGGATCTGGGGGTTACGGACCTAGCCTGTAGGGGTCACGCGTTTCCAACTCACTCTTTATCTTCGAGGGTTTCGAGCCTGGTGTTCAAGAATCCATGTCAAGGAATGAGAGATTAAAGTTGAGAGTCTCTTCGCGGTTTCTTTTTGAGGGTTTGCATATACAGTGTGCCGACTTATGCTTCTGGGCTCCAAGTTTAGGCTTCCCTTTGAATCATGACCACTTCCTTGAGCCTGCACGTTGGGCATGATGGGGATACAACTGCACCATAACAGCATTGGTAGTTTTGGCCTTGGGAGCTTGCTGTATGGTGTCTGGTCTAAGTTGCCATATCTTTCGACATCACTGCTTCGAGCGCCACCGAAGGAGCCACTGCACTGTGGTGATTGGGATGCTATGTGAATGAGGGCTTCGTGCCTGTGGACCAGGGCTTGGAGGCCAAAGCAGCTTGGGGCTGAGTTCGTGGGTGTACTGCTGGTGAAGCTGTCGGAATCGTTGTTGCCTAGGCCGCATAATCCCTTCGTGTTCGTGCGCAGCAAGAGTGAGTATAAAGAGTTTGACAGTAATTCTTCAGGCTTAGTGCATGGAACTTCGAAGCCCAACGGTCTAGGAAAATGGGGAAAAACTGCAGCTGGCTTATTTCTGAGGTCCTAGGGGTATATACTTTAGTATTCTTGGCAAACGAGAAGATAGCTATGGGTTAGGGGGTTCGGGTTAAGTGTTCACTGCTGGGGTTTAGGTCTGCGGGTTTAGGATTTAGGGTTTCAGGGACCATCCTCGGCCCGACTTGTGACTCCTTAATCTTACAGATTTCTGCTACGTCCTTACGACCTAAACTCCTAGACCCAAAGACCCTACACCCCCGGCCATATACAACAGCACAACTCTGGACCCCAAACTTAAAATTCCGAACTCTATTTGTTTGCACAACCCTGGGATCCCGGCACTCCAGGAGAGGTAGTCAAAGAACTTGCCCGCCTAAATGGTTGTTCGGAGGGAATGAAGGAATGGATCCCTAGATAACCCTCAATGAGATCGTAGTTTCCATTCTATTTTTGGATTCCTTCAGCCCCTACTTAATTTCCAGCCACTACCACAATGCAGCTCTTAGTTTTGGACCTCAATCTCCTTACCATAGAAACATGTGCCTCAAAAGAGGCATGTCGCTAGTCAGGTCCAGGCTGTAGCCAACTTGGTGCGGAGTGCAGGTCAAGCACGAATTGGGGGGCATACTTCTCTCCCAGCCCTAGACCATACCTAGAGTATCCTGTAAACCCCCAAAAGACACAACAATACAAACATGTCAGGTACAAGGGCCATGTTTTATGCATACGCTGGTTACTCAGCATGCAACTTTTCAGGGAGAACTTTGAGGCCTTGGGATGCGAGGGGGCAATGTAGGATCGAAATGTCAGGATGTCAGGGTACAGAGCTTTGACCTCAGGGCTTAGGTCTTTCAAGGTAGGATTAAGGGATTGGGGTGCAAACTTGAGAGTGTAGAGGAGTATTTGTTCTGCACTTCGCATCCAAGTAAAGCTTTATTCCGCATTCGGTGGTAGGTGTCACGACCTTGCTTGGTAATCGGTAACATGAGAGAGAGAGAGAGAGAGAGAGAGAAGAGAAGGAAAAGAGAGAGGAAGAGAGAGGGAGAGTGAGAGAGAGAGGACGAGCTTGGGAGGACAGCTACATGCATATGCCTTATACACATATACATACGGCATAGTGCATAAATACAATGTATATGATTGTGTATATGATTGTGTAAATGTATGTGTATATATAGATGTATGTGTCGTGTTTGTGTGTGCGTGTGAATACACTTTAATTACCTGAGTGTGGAAAAGTACGCTTCATTTTTCTTAGTGCGTGTAAATACACTTTAATTACCTTACGCCCATCATCATCATCGTCATCATGGTCATCGTCATCTGCGTTTGTCGCACTGGGCGGCGCTCAAAAGCAGACTCAGGGACCCGCAGAGGGGTTTATGTACAGCAGAATGCGGGAGGACGTCCTTACCACTGCAACAACCATCCCCAATCTCACAATTCCAAAATGCTGCAGAAAACGTGAAAACTGAACTGCATCATCAAACCGGAGAATGGATGGACAAGATTCCGCATGAGTTCAGGTAGACTCTACAACCATAATTCCCACGGTTTGGGCGTATAGGAGTATGCAGGACTCTGTCCATCATTGGCATTCCTAAGCCGTTGCACTGCTCCTACAAAGATCAGCACAGCGCATTCCGTGGTTCGTGGTATTGAGAACGACAACTCAGGGGCCAAATATGTTCTAGGGAGTCCCCGGCAAAAACTACACGGGGCGTGGCAGGGAATCAAAAAACGCAATTCTTCAGTAGTCACAGTAGTCACTATGTAATCCTTGGAGCCCACTCCCCCATTGTCTTCTCGGTGCCAGGGAGAGAAGTTGCCGTTTCTCTAAGCCCCGCGCCCGCCCGGGCCCCAGGGCCCCTCGCGTGCAGGGTTCTCACATAGGTCGGCTAGGGCAAGCGGTACAGGTGACAACACGTGTGATGTTAGGAGTAGATTATGGATTGCGGCCCTGTTTTTTTGTAGAAATACCCAAATGCGAATAATTAATTGTGCGGCTTAAGGTTTCAGGGCGGGGAGGGGGGGTGGGATCAAGACTCGGACCTCGCAGCTTGAGGGCTTCCAGCATTCATCACAGTGTTGATTAACTTACTGGTTTGTAGTAGGGAATGAGGGAAAATTTATATGGGGTTCTATAGGGCTTCTTTATTCGCTATAGCCACCAGTGCGCGAATTTAGCTGCAGCAGAGCTTTAAAGCTGTGAGAAAAATGCAGATGCATGTGCGATAATCTAGAGGCTTGAAGAATGAAGAGCATAAGCCTCCTATAACACTTGAGAACTTGCATTTATCCCGTCAATTCCTTTCTGTGAAGGTACAGAAAATCGCAGGAGGATTTCTCCAAACGACAGGCCCTTAATGACAACGTCTCATGTACATATGGCCTGCTGTATAGGTGCGTGGCTTCTTTTTAAGAATTATGTGAAGCGTGAGCCCTAAGTGGAAGACACGTACTTCTCTGGGACTTACTAAGCCCTACTGCCCGAAGCCCATGCTAAAATTTTACCCATCACAAAAATGCACGTAGAATCTGAAGAATGTTGTTTGTTTCCCCTAGGTTCTGCCTGCCCAGATAGGATTCTAGCTTTAGCGCTTAAACGTCAAACTCTGAGATGGCTGAACCTGAAATTCAAAACCACCAAACCCCAACTAACACGTTGGACCAAACGAAGTTAAGCGCACACCCCAGAGCTGAGACCCTAGACCATTGATACCCCAAACTTCACACTCAGAAGCTCCCAAATCCTATGCATCATTTGTTTCCTTGACCCCTGAAGACCCCAAAACCAAGGCTCAAGCTTATATCCCTGTACCCAAGAACATCCCAACAAAACGATGGTGGTTGGTTCCGGCCTAGCTGGAAAGCTACCTGAGACATTTGCTCAATTGAACCCAGATGTTTCTGGGAGTTCGGGGCTTAAGCCTGCGCTGAGGGTTCTAGACGCAGGCCTTTCAGTTCAGGATTTACATCTGGCTCCATTTGCGGCGTAATATTTGCTAACCCAGAAATTACTGGGTTACTGGGTCAAACCTGGCAAAACGCGCTTAATTTCAGTTTGAGGCTGAGGATTTAGTTTCAGCTTGAATGGAGCCTGGGGGCTTAGGGCACTCCAAGGGGACCTTCATATGCAACTGGGGAATTTGGCTTTGGGTAAACATGTTGTTGAGATGATTCCCGTGGTATGTTTGATCCATGTTGAGATGGTGTCCTGCTTACCAAAGGCGCATGTTGTGGGAGAAGGCCCTAATAAGCCCGAAACCCGCAACTCGAAATCCGCCTGGAGATGCTTTAGACTAAGCCTAAACCGCAGCACCCCCTTGCTGAATCGTAAGCCCGAAAACCCGCGGTGCCGTAGATTCGAAGTCCTAAACGAGTCTAGGCCAAATCCATGAACATTAATCTTGCGACCGCAAACACCGCACAGCTGAACAATCAAACATGCACCTGTTTGACTTTTACATCATACGTTGAGGTCTTTGCTGGAAGTGTTCAGATGTCACCTTCCAAATATCCTGAGGCAACTGCAGAGGCTCATCAGGTCGTCAAGGAAAATGAAAAAGTATCTGACTTCAAAGGGCCATAGACCTCCCAAGAACGACTGGAAACTACATCCCGACACCCCCGACTTTGGACATCAAACCTATCGAAGCCCTACTCGCGCGGAACGCCATCAACAATCCAAATGCCCAGATATCCCTTTCAACACGCACATCATCCCCTGTGTCCCCTCTCTTTAATCCTAAGCCCCAACACCCAAATGCCACATCTCAAAGTCTGTGGTGCCTGTAACCTACAGTGTACCCAAAAATCCGCCACAAAACCCCGCTGCCCTGCTGAAAGTCGACTCTCTGTGCTTCCAAGTAATTTGCGGCCACACCCTATAGGCCCCAAAACCAAAACCCAATAACCCTAAATCCTAAAACCCTGAACCATAAAACCCGAAAACATAAAACCCTAAACACTAAAGCGGGAACTCCCTCAAAAACCACCTGAGTTCCAGGCTGAAGTATCCTCCACGGCACTGCGCAAGCTCTTGGGCAAGCGATCCTGGCAGCACACCATAAGGGTTTAGAGTTTAGGGTGTAGGAATTAGGGTTTCGGGCTTAATTAGGGTTGTGTTTGTGGATTGGGTTTATCTAGGGTGAGGATTAGTGTAGTGGTTAGTTTAGTGTTAAGCTTTTCTACAGGAAAGTTTGGAGCTTCATGATTGAGTGTTTCCTAGATCCTGCAGTATGGGACTTGATGTTCTATACGCTATAGACATGAAAAAGCTTGCAGAGAGTGAGAGAGTTCGGGTTTTTGGGGAAGTTTGGACTTGTTTCAGGTTTTCTGGGGCTGGGGAGGTTATAGGCATTGGGATATTTAGGGTTTGTGGGTTTAGTTAGGAGCATGAACAAGAGGGAGTTTCCAAAGGGGGGAATTCATGTAAGGGGTATTTACCGGGTTTATGGGGACTGTGGGGAGTTACATAAGTTAGGGCAGAACGATTAAATATTCCCGCTACTGCGGCCTTCGCTGTAGCTGTACCCGTACCCAACTCAAGCTACAACACACACATAAATGGCCCCTTAAAAACCATTTTCCCTTTCACAAGGGAAGACATGGGCTGCCCTAGGGATGCATTTCGGAAGTGATTGTAGGGAATAGGTGTTGGGAGTAGCCAACTGCCAGTGGCCCCTTCTTCTGAGGATTTGGGTTTGAACTGAAGGCGTTTGGGGCTTGGCCTTGGGAACTACGGATCGGGTGTTGCGCTTGGGGCGCACTAGTTTCACAGCATTCGGCGCATTCCCTTACTTCCCTTACCGCAGTCTGAGATCCAAGCAGCCCCAAACTAAGAAGACACTACGTTCAGGTTTGGCGAGTAAGCCAAAGGGCATTCGGTGAAAGCGACAATTGCGCTTGCAAAGTTTGCAAATAAAAGATTGGGGCTTCACCTCGCAGGCCCAATCTCAAACAGCTGATCCTTGAGGGCCTTTGCAAAGTAGGCGCTGCACTTCTCCGGTTGACTGCCGCATTCGTTGCGTTGCGTCCATCTTCTCCTTTTGCTTGCTGTCACTTTCTGAGTCAGCGGTAGCCGGAACCGGGCCCACTCTGGAGTTCAAGTGATGCATCGGCCTATCAGCGACACCTGTCTGCAGCATTTCAACCTCCCTTCGGAATGCGCCCACGTGGTTGCGAATGTTGGGTCTTACATCATTTTTCAAAGGTCGACGTAGAGGTCCTCAAAATGCACTGCTTTAGAGAGTCCAGAGAAAAAGGACACGGCTGCTTTTCAGGATCTACGCTCCACTCAGAAGGTATAAGAAATCCCAGTCTCTCAGGATCAAGTTCACAAAGAAATTAGGCAACAACAGAAGGCCAAAAGACAAGAGCAGTACCCAAGAAGGGTGAGGAGGCTTGGGGGGTGAAAATTCACTCACCTGCGTTTCTTGAACTGGTCACTGCAGATTTTGTGCAGGGACCCCAATAACGCCCGCAACTCAGATTACCATCTAGTGCTAGGGTCGCGAAAGGGCCCCATGTTCAACCCAATTCTAGGGGGAGTTATATAGAGTTTTCACTGGGTCTATGGGAATATATATTGGGCCAACATTGGATTTACATGGGTATTTAGGGTTTAGGGTACTCATAGATCCCCCCGAAGCCTTGACACCCTCCAGCTGCGATTTCACGTACCAGCGGTCTCGAAAGTTGATCCCCGAAGAAGATCTTCGAAGGGCCTTTTGTCTTGCTGGTTTAAGGAATAAACATGCGGAAAAGATAATGGAAATCACTCTGATATCAGAGGTTCTAGAGGATGATACCCATTCTTCTTGCTAGTTGTTTGTAGGGCATGGAAATTGACATGGAAATCACATGGAAACTGGAGTTTTCCAGCGATATGGAGGCCTCAGGGTTCTTTAGGGTGAAGGGTTGAAGTGTCTAGTTGCAAGGAATAAGAGCATGCTGCCAGAATGCTGTAGTATTCAGTCTTCTCAGGGGCTACTAAAGCGCTGTAGTCCTCCATGCCCTACTGACAACCCGTTAGCCTTAAAATTCTGCCATGGGTGGTGTATTGGGCTTGGGTTGGAGGGCACTTCTTGAATTTCCTATCAGAAAGCACGGGGTGTGGACCCCAGGCAGAGCGTTTAGGATTTCTTGAGCTGTCCGGTTTAAGTTTTCGGTCAGGGTCTACGGCTCGAAGGTTCACAGATTCAGGGGTCCTAGGACTCTAAGACATACGCAAAGTTCTAAGGGTGAACAAAGACATTGGAATAAGAAACGCAAGCAAGGAAAGGGACCAGAAACGAGAAAAGAGGCACGCTAGGAGGGGGGTGAGGTAGGCAAAGAAAAGGGAAGCGCCGAGTCAATCAGCGGCAGGTCGGGGCTAAACTCTAATTCGCGTGGTTGTCCCCGGCCCGCAACATGAGCAAGACATACACCGAAGGATTAAAACTTATCCTGCTGACGCTGCGGTGCATTATATAGCCATGAAGAAGATAGGCTTAGGCCTTCATTTTTCCCTTGTGATTGCTCTTGGGCCTCGCTGTTACGCGCTGGGTGTGGTGAAGCTGTGGCATTTGCAAGTGTACAACCGGCTGTAGGGCGTGGAAGACCTCTCCACGATTGAACCAAGATTACAACGAGCCCTATAATAATTGAAGCCTTCATGGGCTGAATCATAACCTTTATGAATGTTGGCAAAGATAAGGATCCAATTTCCTGCCCAAACGGGCTGTAAACCTAGGGCCCGCGCAAACCCACTTCCAACTTTGCCAAAAAATACACAAACCTCAAAGCGCGTTTGGATCTATGGCCCTAAGGCTTATGAGGCTCAGGGGTTGCGGTTCGGGTGTGCATGTAACTGAAATTTGCAAGTCCGCGGCCTTCCACACAGTGCACAGGTCTTGTGCAATTTGACTTTCTTCCTGGCAAACGTTTTTGATGTCCCAATGCTTCACACTACTTGTCTGTGGCTTTGGGAGTAAGTTGCTGTTCGTTCATGACCGCCCATGTTTAGTCGTATGATCATTGCGGACGTTACGCAGGGGGCCGCACAATAGGGCTGGGCCTGCGTGACAATTCCAACAAAGCGTACACAGGGTAACACACACCCACTAAGGCCGCAATGAGACTCCGATCTTGTGGTCCCTGTCCCCAAACCCTGACCCCCCACCAGGGTGATGGTCTTGGTCGCTTAAGGTTCTCCCTTGCACATGTTTTATCACACCTCAGAAGGCTGTAAAGCACAAGAGGGACAGTTTGCTTGGAGGCTCAGGGCACTTGGTAAGCAAGTCAAAAGTGGCGTCATAAGCGGACAAACCTCTAGAATCTACCTATCAAGTTCCGTCAGCTTGCAACCCACCAAAGCGCTCAAACAGGAAACAATTATGTAGAGGCCAGTTTCTGGCGTTTTCCGGTAGATTTACATGTGCAGACGCGGGCTGCGTAGAGAAACATGCCAAAGTATTGCGCTTCGTAATGAATCTGCAAAGATTCTGCCAGCAACTTGTATGGTTTTCGAGGCAAGAGGGCGCGCAACTGTTCAGGAGCGCATCACACGCATCACGGCCCTGCTTAGCGCATCTGATTCTCTTGGCGCGCGAAGTGCTACTTCGGAGTGCGCTATACGAGAAGTATAAAAGGATTTGAATTGGGAAGACAAACAACAGTACTAACTACCAACCTTAGCGCCCGCACAACCCCTTCCAAGAAAAGAGCGGCCCACAACCCGGAAATCTAGACTAAAGGCACATACGCAAAGTCCGAACTTCCTAGAACTGGAATCCCAACCTCCGAACCCCAAACCTGAAAGCATAGATTCCAATGCCGAAGCTCCGACAAAACCCATCTCAAGATTGATCTTCTCTCTGACCATCGACCCTGCAATCCAGCATCCTCCTCGGTGAAAGCATATGCACGGCGACCCAAGTGCTGCCTCCGTACTTACAAAGTTTACTGTAGGGTTTCCGGCTCAAGGCCAAACATGGCCAAACATCATGTAGGGCTTAGGGCTCAAAGGAATTGCTTAAAGAGTACACTTCCTGTGGGAAATTTCAGGGTCTTGTAATTGGCTAAGTAATATGCGGCACAGCCCCTTCGTACTTTGGTTAAGAACTATTGCTTAAGGAGTGCTACTCCTACAGTAGTGCTCGGGGCTCTAGGTCTAAAATCCTCAACTCAGTGGTACAGCCTTGTAATGTTGTCAGGATTTGTCGTTCTCTCCATGTAGGATGCCTGTCTATCCCTGCAGTGCGGCTCTCAAGTTGCTTCAGCCGGCAGCAATACACTCAAGACAAACCTGTAAAACCCTGCAGTACTCCGAATACAGCAGATGCTGTAATGAGTTTTGGTGATATGGGAGTTTCCCAAAGTTTGGGTACCTTGAGACCCCACAGCCTCATGGATCACAGGGACTGCAAGGAAAGCGTTGGCTTCTATCAGAAGGATTCTATATTGCAGGGCGGGAGGTGGGAGGTCGGAGGTGGGAAGTGGGAGGATCGCCGTAAATGGCTGAGAACCGATTCCAAAGGTCGATGTCGATCGCATCGATTCGGTCATGGCATGAAGGCTCCTTTTGAGAAACCCCCTTGTATTACAGTCTATGATAAACGCCTATTCGAATTATTTCGGTCCATCTGTTACCCTGAAGAATTCCTAATCAAAGGCCTTGCAGCTTATGCCAGGAAGCCCTTAAGACTTTGCAAAACCCTTGCCCCACCTAACTCCAACGGAGATGCCACTCAGTTGCTATGAACCGTGCGTACTCCAAAAGCACTTCTAAGCAGCCCGACTTCAAGCCCGAGATTTTTCCAGTGGGACTGCTAAGCCGATAACCAGAATGGGTACTGTCAAAAGAAAGGAAGAGTTGAAGGAATATGCAAGGAGGCAGCTCTTGCAGAACTGAAAACAAAGCCTTACCAGCGTCGGAGAGGAGTTAGATGCACGTATATATGTGCGGGTCTCTATGTCGTATATATCCACTAGGCAGGAGGCGTGAGTGCAAATACCCCAACTCCTAGCCTCAGGGTGAACAAGGTACGAGTGGTTGTACCACAAACCCTAGACCCAGCGTTAATTATTATGTGCGAGCGTATACGTCCTAGACCCTAAGTGCCTACTACGGGTGGTGCACAAAACCATGCATGACTCTGCATACTGGCCCTACGACATTTGGTAGTTCAACATACCTACAGTCATGGCAGTGGTTGCGGGGGGAGGCGCATTAAGATTTTCTCTGCGCCGCGAGATGCCGGTCCTACAGCATAGTCGTCACAGATCAGGAGGTAAGAGGAGGATCTATCTCTGGTCTTCACTGAACACTCAGGCCAAATCACCATGGCACACGCTCTGCAGCTGCTTCCCAGCTACAGTCATGCATCACCTTTTCCATCAACAAGCCCTAAACCATGTGTATGTACAGTACCCCTGTGTCAAGTTTGCCTGGCTGTCTCTGATGCCGCCACCCAAGCCGTTGCAACTGCTGCCTCGGCGTACAAAGGAACCCATTCAGTGGGGCTTTATTGTTTTTTTGGGCTTGGGTTGGGGAATTGATATGGGCATACAGGGCTTCATAGGGTCTAGGGCTGGGTTTGCCCTTCCCAGACGAAAACACACTAAAAAGGCAGTTGTTAGTCTTGATAATGGCCGGTTGGGGGATCCATGTTGGTTTGGGGCATCGTAGTACTAGGGCTAGGATTTCGGTTTCGAGGCTCAAGCGCACCGTGTTATAAGACCTTCTTCCTCCTAATAGCATATGTTCCTGATAGCTGCCCGCGCATATTGGGGACAGATCTGTTCTGGGGCGGTGGTGTGTTGAATTTTTGGGAGAAGAATTGCTTCCCGACAAGTCTTGATACAAGGTCTCTCTCCAACTTCTGCTGCAGTGTGCAAGTATCCGTGGCTTCCTTTCGCATGCTGATCGGATTCTCTTATACTGTAGGCTCGAAATTGTTGGAGTCGTGTTGTGGGCATGTGAGAGCATATTTGCAATTGGATTATGAGGGCTTAACTTTTCTACGTTTTAGGGCTTCTACATTATCTGCTTGTTGAGCTCCTCGTTCCATGCGCCAAGCCCTGCACGGTACTCACAAGACCCCAAATAAAACCCTCAGACCCAGCACTTTGAGACTGAACCCCAAACCCTAACCGGGCACCGCCAAACTTTCGTCCCAAGGCCACACCCTACACCCTCGAATCCAAACCCCCGAAGCCCAAAACCCTAAACCCGCATCCTAAACCCAAGTTGAATCCTAAACTGCCTCGGGTGAATGGGGTCGGTGGCTTCAGTATGCACTGCTGGACTGGTCGAACAATATGGATGGAATAACTCTTGTCTTCCTCCGCCATATACCGAAAGTGGGGCACATTTCCTCTATCCTTGTCTGCAAGCTTTGAAACCCAGCACCTACTGTGGCAAGATTGCAAGTTTACATACCTTTTGAACAGAGGGCGCTGATACCAGCACGTAGCTAACATAGATCACGTGGCTGATGTTCCCATTGAAAAATAGGGTTCAGGATTTGGGTACGCGTAGTCGTAGACTTCTTGAAGCACCTTTTCACACCATCGATATGCAGCGCAGCGAGCAACTTGTGGCTCCCGTCCTTCTTTGAGGATGTGGTACTTCTCAAAAGCCAGGACGTCCTCACATCTCCGCATAATCATATTGTGTTGAGGAATACCCGTATCCTTTGACAGGATTCCTCCTGTACAGGCACTCATGCACCTAGGTGCCGCCAAGCGCAGCAGTCCCCAGCAATTTCTTCGAAGAGTAGCTTCAGAAAAGAAGGCCTTAGCCTCGAATATTACACTTGAGACGCCTAAGCCAAGCCTAAACCACTTGATGACCCTTAACCCAACCATGTAATCTCTAAAGTTGGAGCTATTAGCCCCAGAGTATGGCGCTTAATCCTGGGGTCCTCAAGTTCCTAGTACATACCTTACAAAGAACCCTACAAGCCCCATCACGTGCTCAGGAGTTCCCAGAGGGCGCAGTTGCCGGTGGGCTGCCATCAGCCTGCTTGGCGGTGTTACAAGATGGCAACACAGGGGTTCCCCACAATGAGGGAGGGTTTTTTGGGGCTCTGCATACAAAGAGTTTTAACAAATTGGCTATATTGCAGTCCCGCGTGTTTATGGAAACTACCAGGCCAACTACCACATGTTTTTTGCAAGGTTAGGGCTTGAGGGTCAAAAGGGTCTGGGGTTAAGTTCGTTGGGGTTAGGAGTATAAGGGTTGCCATGGGGATAAAAGGATCTAGTAGACTTTTGTGCTTGGAGTTCCCGTAAGTGTATCCTAGTCTTCATAACCTGAAAGTACTGGCTCTGAATCGGACAAAGCAGAGCCAATTTGCTGAATGGGACAAAGCAGAAGCTGCCAGGACAGTCTAGCGGGATGGTTCCTCCAGTATCTGCAAATCCAAGCTCCAAACCCTACATCCACCCGAAACCCTAAGCCTGGAATCCCCAAACCCTAGACCGACCTTGAACCCTAAGCACTAAACTGACAAACTTTGCCTTGTTCAAATCCGGCGGAATTGGGGAGATGAACGACTCGCAAGTCTTGGCCAGCGCGATGTGATACGACAGGAAGGAGAAGTCAATCACATCACTGCCATACCTTTGAAAGGGCTTTACCTGAACCATCACCTTCATCTGCTATTACTTAGCGTGGACTAATTAGTTCATCCTTGCCATAGTCCCGGCCAAGTCCAATCCACCGTTTCCTGCTAACCACTAATTAGTATGATGACCTAGGTTACCCTCCATGACCATGACCTTGAGGACGCATGAGGGCATGAGGGTTGAAGTATGGGGGGCTGTTTATGCAAGGTGGAGAATTTTGAGTTCAGGGGACCCTTCAGAGGCTCTGCTCTAGGCTATCATCTAGGAATGCATGCGGACCATCCGGTGTTGAGATCTCAACGGATTTAGGATGGCAGATGTTGGTACAACCTGTTTGCAATCTCTGCTCTGGTTGAAGAGCTACGAGTCTATGATGGAAGGACGCAGCAAGACCTCTTGGCTTGAACGATGAGAGTGTTGTAGAGTGGCTTCTGCTGCTGATGTCCGACTCATGCAACTCATGCTCGTGCTTGCAAGCATTTTCTTCTTGATTCTGTTTGCGCAAGGCTTCCTTTGCCTTGAGACTGCGTTTCGGATGTGTTTCTGAAAGCTATTGTTACAGGGCTATGCCACCCAACAAGGCTCAACCCCAAGCGCTCACCCTCACACCTTTCATCTTAGGCGGTGGTTGGCAAAGCGAAGCACATTGTTATGTAAGGCCTTCCAAATAAACCCAAAAGTATTAGATAGACAAAACTCAAAATTGGCACTCTTCAAGTTGTTAGGCTTTTCATCCTAAATCCTAGATTAGAGCTTGTAATTTTGCTGAAGTCGAAGTCCAGATGCGGGTCGCTCACGTAGACGCAAACATCCAGCAAAGACTGAAACGTCGCCGGCACGATTATGGTCTGCGCGATCCTCAGGGTTGTAGAAAGCAGCTCGGGGTTGAGCTTTCTGGATTACCAACCACCGACAATATGAGGGACCCATAAGACTCCTTCGATAGTCATAAGGTTCATGTGGAGGCTGGGGTAACCAAAGCTCCACGCTATTGCGGATTCGGGTACGCGCGACGAGAACTCGGCTGAAGTGAATAGGCTGTCATACTGCTTGCAAAATCCCCCAGGGAGGAGATCGTTTTGCTACATCTTGGGACTCTAGTATCCTCGAATTAAACACTACTCAGGTGCACCTGTACATGCCTTTCGAAACCCTTTACAGACGTGCCTGCGCTAGCCTGTTCTGGATACACCCCAGCTACATCCCCCGGCAAGCGATTCAACCATACATGCGCTTCCCTGTAGAAAGGATCCGGACCCAAACATTCCCTGGAGAACCTCCAGCGGGAGACTCTCGAAGACAAATGAGCGCTATTTGTTTAGGGTCTTTGGAAGTTCTCAGTGTTAAAGACAGGCACTGACCTGGAAACTTGGGCGCCTTCATTGATTGAGCCCGATGCCATGGAATGGGCTTAAGAAGTGATGGGCCTAGTAGGGTTAAGGGATTCATAAGGTCAAGGACTGAAGCCTCTTAAGTCTAAACTCTAAGCCCTAAACCAAGCTCCCGTCCAGTTTTCTCATGTCTTCACTGCTTGTCATTCGGTTTTCCATGTCCATGATCCTCTTCAGATGGGACCCTAATTAAAGCCTAAACAGTAACACAGTTTTCATGCCTTTTGCATTATCCTAATTGTATAGGCCCCTACATGACAATCCCATACCTTCTCTGTTTCAACTTCATGTTCCACTTGCTTTTCCATCATCCTACCAAGGGTGCAGATTTGGAATGCCAATCAGTGAGCCATGATTCTGAGCAACCAGGAGGGCATAATGGCCAAGGACAAAGGCAGCAGCACCTTGTAGCAGCGGGGAAGGTGTAGGGTTGTTTGGGACGGGTAGTGTACCGTTCACGGCCAAGGGTGTGGAGTTTTGTGGCTAGGGCGTAAGGTTGGGGGTTTAGACGTTTGAGTTTGGGGTTTGCGGTTCGAGGCCTACAGTTTCGTGTTTGGTCCCATAGAATGTTGTGCAAGGAAGCAGCAGTAAGCACGATACTGGTAGAAACCTTCGTCATAACAATTATGGTCGAATTCATAGTACACCACCTCTGAAGTCCGAACTGACGATGTTCAGCATAGCACCCCTGCTATGACTGGTGATGAAACTGTATGAGTGATTGTAGCCCCAAACCCTAGAACAACTCCAAACTACTAGTCCAGGAGTTGCACCCACTGTCCAAAAACAAGGGAATTTCTGACGATCAGGAGTGTGTCTTTGGACTCCATGTGTGTCTGCACGACGAAATCTCAGGGGTAGTCTAAGGAGTTTCCCAAAAGAATCCCTGCCTCATCCTTGAGACAACCCCCCCCAATCATCTTTTTTTGATCTCGATGCATCCTCAAGGATCCCCCCCAAGAAGCAGGGAAGCTGATGGGGTTGTAGGGCCCTGTCGTGCTTCCATGGCAATTTGGGGGAATGTCAAACTCTCAAGCAATAATTTGTGGATGCCAATGCATCCTGTGTAGATGCCTATGACACCCCACCCCTGAGACTGACTTGTAAACCCAGACCCCTAACCCCAAGGCCTAGCCAACACCCAGACTTCTGGGCTTCCCCACCAGTGTAGCCGCACCCTAGGCCCATGATGGCATGGCTGCACTGGACCATGAGGGAAATCCTGGGCTAGGATGCTGGGTTTAAGGCTTCAGGGTTCGTGGTGTAGGGTTTAAGCATCAGAGTTGGATTTAGGGGTTCAGTGTTAGGGTTCCGGGATCGGCGGAAAAACAGTTGACATCAAAAATAGAATCCTAAACCCTACATGGCCTGCCGCCAAGGGGCAGCTGCACATAGGTGTACCTCAGAGATTCATGTTTAGGCTTCAGCGTTTGGAGTCAAGTCAAATCAAGGAAGACGAGGAGGACGAGGAGGAGGAGGAGGAGGAGGAGAAGAACGACGACAGCGCAACATGACAGAGTGGTACCGCAGATAAGCCTATCATGAACGGTCTGTATTCATCTTCCCTTTGAAGCGCGGGCTCACCCTCTCAAATTTCACTCTCTGCCCTGGGTGCTAGATCTTGAGCTTAGGCCGCTCGAATACGCGATTTTTGGTGCGCTAAGTAGCTTTGAATGCAAACCGGTTTTTGCGAACCTGTTTAGCTGCGTTGGCGACTTGGCTGTCGAACCATGCGGCATCTAGAAAATTAAGTCCTGGCTTGGGATACCCATGGGCATGATGGTGATAATCACAGATGAACTTCTACAACCTAAATCTGAAATCCTCAACCCCAAAGTCTAGATTCCAAACCTGCAAGCCATAATACTTCAACGTTGAACCCCAAAGTCTAAGCCCTGCTCACAAGTGGCGGAAGCTGTG
This sequence comes from Symbiodinium pilosum, assembly GCA_905231905.1. Lineage (NCBI taxonomy): Eukaryota > Dinophyceae > Suessiales > Symbiodiniaceae > Symbiodinium > Symbiodinium pilosum. The sequence goes on along the minus strand of CAJNIZ010006780.1, from coordinate 53,663 downwards.
TACCCAGTTGAGCGCGGACGGCTGCTGCAGCAAATCGCCCGATGCAGCACCTGACACGGGGCCGGGAATTGACACGGGGTAGGGTTCAGGATTCGGGAAGTTCAGGGTTTAGGGTGTAGGTTGCCCGCTTGAAGCTCTACACGTCTGGAGATTGCAGCCTTGAAGCGCCAACAGAACTTTATTCGGACCTTCCTCATAACGGCCTTTTCGGACATGTTGAAAGCCTGAAGGTACGGAGATAGCGTTATCCTGCTTCGGCTTGTGACTGACCTCTGCTGAAAAATGCAAGCAGCTGAATGATGCATGAGGCCTGAACCCGTCCTCACGAGCAGCCCCGCCTCTTTTGAATCTTCAACGCCTTTGTATTCTCATTCCAGCATCCTGACTTTGAAGATGCTTTGACCTGAGCAATGCTGAAGCGGTCTAGGTTTTACGGTGGAAGTTCCATGGTTCCGTGCCTTTCTTTGAGGCACACTTTCCCAATAAACGCGGGTGCCCTTGGGATTGGACGATGTGCTGGAATTCTATGGATTGCTTAGGCGTTGCATAGCTGGGAACCTCTCATATGAGACATCTGATGCCGAGGTTTGGCTTTTTTGGGGGTGCTCCTGCTGTTTAGCTATGACAAGTTTGGGGATATTGTTCAGAATGCTTCAGGTTTCTACTTTACCTCAATCTCAGCGTGTCTAGTCACGTGTGTGATGTGATGCGGCGTTGTGACTTATGTGGTCGGCAGTACCATGCGAGAGCTTTTCTAAACGCTGGGCCCTTTTCGCAGAGTCCTCCGAAACTTGCAAGTCTCATGTGTCCACCTCCCCCCCAAAGAAAACCCAAACCGTCGGACGCTCGCCACAAGGATCGCCAAAAAGGACACGATAAGAGGCTTTGCGCTAGCAAACCCCTGGTAGCTGCTGCAAGGTTTCTTCTATTTATGCTCTCCTCTATTTACCATCAGTCCCGCCCATAACTCACACAAACCCCCAATAGACAGCCCTTCTATACTAGAGGAACATGCATTTTCAGGTGTGGACGTTGAAGAAGGTTTTGAGAGGTAGGGGCAGGTGAGTAATACTTGGAGCAGGATCGCCCTCGACATACCTTTTCAACTCTAGAAGCCCTAACGCCTGAAGCCCCACCGAACCCATACTTAAAGCCTGAATCGCGAACACGCTAAAACAACAAACCCTGAACACTAAAGCTCCTGAACCCTACATCCTGCGCCGTGTTTTTCCTGCGAAGGCGTTAAGTGAATCCCAGGTGCGTATGAGGCGATCCATAGCCAAACGAGCTGCGCTTTCCTTCACACCCAAAAAGACAGCCCTTTAGGGTTTAAGGTTTGGAGTTTGGGGGTTAAGGGTGGAGGATCGAAGATCTGGTTTTTGAAGGATACGTTTGGGGACTCAAGGTTTGGAGTTTAGGCTAGCAGTCTTAAATTTTCAGGTTTGGGACGGGTGGCTCTTTGCTTCTCTGGCGTCATGTAAAAGCTTCCTTTTTCGTTGTTCAAGATTCCGGCGATGGAGTTTGGGGAACTAAGAGTTGCTGAGAAGTGTCCGTCCCATCTTGGTGCTCCTGTACGAAGTTCAAGCTGTCTATGCTGCAGGGTGCAACTTCTCACGCGAAGGCTCAAAGCGATGGGGTTAGTGGGCTTAGGGCTTACGACCAAGGGTTGGCAATTAGCGGTCAGGGCCTACGGATGATACATGTCACCTGTGTTACGCAGTACCATTTCTCGAGAAATATTCTTTCATCAGTGGACTTGGGCTATGAGGGTGCAAGCTAAGCTTCAAGGCTTTTTGTTCAGCCTCTGCGGGGACTGTTGGGTGAACATGTGACAGATTTGTTCGTGGATTACAAAAGAGGACGAAATTTCTGAAACTTGCTCAAGATAACCTTAACCTTGAACTCGAACACTTGCAACCCCTATTGCAGAGTTTAGGGTTTCGGTATAGGCCGGACCATAACCCCGACTCCCCCTCACCGCTAAACCCTATATCCTACATATCGTCCACTGAAAGGAAGCCATCAATCACTGAAGGCCAAAGTGAGCCACCGATAGAGTCTGAATCTTTCGATCCCGGTAGACTAGCATAACTACCTTTAATGAGTCCTTCTGTGCAAATCATATATGCATCTGAGAGTAACTTTAGTTCTGAGTCATCTCGTTTGAGTTCTTCTTGTTTTGCCCATCTGAATGCCCCAAACCTTAAACCCAGTACTGAAAACCCACTAAACCTAAACGTCCCTCACCAAATTGCATGCAGGCAGCTGCGCGCGGCCGGCCAAATAAGGTATCTCCTGGCCCGGAACTAGAGAATACTATCGGCCCATTTCCTGGAGTTCATCCTACGCCTCAAACCCTGATTCAGGTCTCCCCGAAGGCCTGAACCCCTGAACATCCCCTGGCTGCCAGGCGCTGGCTGTAGTCTCACTGCTCCAGCCCAAATCGACTCTAACCAAGTACGTATTTCGTCGAGGCTCAGATTCAAGTGAAGGGATAAGCAGTTGGCTGGTGCAAAAATCCGTAAACAAATAGGCTGCAGACAAGCCGCTATCCCTGAGCCCCTATGGATGAAGCTTCAGTTGCTAGGTCCAGAGTTTGGGGATGAGGGTCTGGGGTTTACGGATTAGGGTTCCAAAGTCAAGGTCGAGGGTGTGCAGACTAGGGTTTAGGGAAGCTGTTACGGCTAAGTGACATTATGCGCCGGAAAAGGGAACGGCGTCACATCATCTGGCAAACCTAAATGGAAACCCAAAACCCAAACCCCTAAACTCCTCTACCCCTAAATCCTAAAGCTTCAAATCCGAAAACTGAACCTTGACCTCTGAGCAATGTGTCCTGCTCTCTCAGTAAGCCCAGGCGAACAAGGCCGCTGAAGGCTCCTTTCTAGAGTCAGATTTTAAAAGTTCGGGAGTGGGAGTATAGGGATTTAGGGTTTAGGGGTTAAAGATTTAGGGATTAGGGCTTAGGGATTGGGGTCTAGGATTTAGGGATTTAGGATTCAAGTTTTGGTGCTTTTGGGCGCTAGGGTTGAACAGAGTTTGTTGAGGGTCAAAGGTCTACAGGGTCTAGGGATAAGAGTACAATCATCCTCTAAGCCTAGGAATACTTGGAATCCAAATCCGAGCCACGCCGTGCATAAAGTGAACTATACTTCATGCGCTGTTGTCAAGGAACTTGAAGTACTATGACAAGGAACCTCTACTTTTTTTTTTTTTAACTGTATATCCCTTCTATGGTAACTTAATTTATGTTCCTTAACAGCAACCTAGCTTAAGGGCCCACCATTCGCATCTTAGACTAGCCCATGCTGCATCCTATGCATCCTCAGCACCTGAAGCCTGCAACCGTTAGAGTAAACTCAACCCTCCCATGGGCTTTTCTGAATGGGTCCTTTTTCTTTACCCCTCTCGGAAAGCCTTTGGGAATTGACCAGAAACCAAAGAACCAAAAGACTAAGGACCTACCCAAGGGAAGTAAAGATCTAGGTACGCACTACTGTGCAGGACCACGGCACCTACTCGGTCTGGGCCTGCGTTACACCTCAGTCTATGAACACGACTAAACCTACATCCTACACTCCAAGATGCTAACCGCGGAAACTTCTAAACCCTAAACCCTGCAACCCTATGCTCTGGAGACCTAAGCCGGGAGTCTTAAATTTTTCCAACTGAGATCTCTAGATTCTAGATACTACATCAGTACTCCTCAAACCCTTAAACCCCGAACATTCCAAAGTGCCGTCCTGAGGAGTTGGGATCATTCGCCTGCCAAGGCTCTGGCTAGGCTTTACGAGAGAGGTTTAGGGCTCACAACTTTAGATCATTGGCTTTACGGTAAAGGGCTCTACCTCATTCAATTCAAGTGTCCGGTTCTAGAAAGAATATCCACCTACAAATGGATTCACAGTTTAGGGCGGGTTGTCTGAATACCGCCTACATGAAACAATCCCCTAGTACAAGGATCACAACAGGGTGCGGCATCAGCTAAATGTTGATCCAAGTCATGGTCCTCTCGTCTGCCATGCAAGTAAGGGGCTCCTCCATCTCGTGGATTAGCGCTGTTTACAAAATCCTGCATGACCCTATGATGCTTACAGCAGTTGAACCATGGTAGTATACTGCGATTAGGGACCTGCAGGATTTTGTAAAGCAAAAGAAGCCTGACCCTTGTAGGGCAAGGAACTCCAGCCCATGCCAGATGGGCTCAAGGATTTGAGACTGATAGCACCATCTGCGAGCATGCCTCTGACACTTCCAAGTTGCTTGCAACCTCCTTTGCTGTCTCTTCATAACGAGTTGTGCGTGACGCATGCAAGAACAAGAAAGCCAGGGAAGAAGTGGTAGTCTCCATAAAAAAAGGGCTCAATACAAACTAGGGGATCCCATTGACCCAAAAATAGTGGAACCCTTATTCTAGGGACCTCCGGAAAAGGTACCCCTTATGCTGGCAAACCTCGAAGTGGAACGCCCGGAGGCGAACCCGTTTGTTGAGGCTGTGTGAAGCTCATGTTGTTCACTAGTGCTATGGGCATTGATCAAATGAGTTTAATGTTGAGAAACCCAAGATCAGAAGCTTCTGTTAACGTCTGTTAAGCTAAGACAAAGAATCCTCCGACCGTGGCTTGAATCACGAGTACGACTCATACTGTGGTTGTCAAGTTTCTGTCATCTTTAGACACGTTACTGATCTGCTTGCTACTAATCTATGCTTCTCTACCTAGTCGTGAAGGGAAACATAGCTCGTCGCTACTTGCAAAGAGGGTTTCACGTAGGGTGCGGCATTTGGTGCCTCCAAAATCTGTCTCCCAAATATCACCTGCTCACTCTATCTCCTGGAAGTTTAAAAATTGCACCGATGCAGTTCTTGAGTCGTCACCTTTGAAATTGAAATCTGCACGCAATCCTTTCATGCTTCTAGGGTGCTAAGGGCACCCTCTTCAGTGCATCCCTCAAATTAACCTCAACCAAATGTGCGCTGAGGCTTGCCTGCGGGCTGTCGAAGGTGCCGCGGCATTCATCCTGAACTCTACTGCACAAGGGGGAGCGAGGGAGTGAACATCAGTGCTGATGGCTAAGGGTTAGGAAATGAGATTGCGTATTTGCTTTCGGAGCATCTGCTACTCGCCCCTTCGCATATCCCGTCCATGCTGTTTCCCTCGCATGCGGTTTCTCGACCAAGGCCAAATCCAAAGCACGGGACCCTGCACCATAAACCTTCACCTTTATCCCTAAATCTTGAACCCTGAACTCGAAAGCAAAATCCTAAACCCTTGGATCCTAAACCCTCAATCCCGGGCGGTACGGCACGCAACCTGGCAAAGTAGAGCAACCCATGCATGAACATTATTCCGGGTTGCCAACAACGGGGAACTCTTGGGGATGTCGGGACATATAATGGGGGTCCCTTTCAGGGATTAAATGGGGAATGTGCCGAGAAACTGCGTTAACAATTTAAGCAAACGACATCTCTTCCAGAGTCATCCAAGCGTCAAACAACAGCGCTTGAGACAGCAGGCCCAACCTGTGTAGTTGCTTTGACAATATCAAAGAGTTTCGTGTGACCCTGTATGTAGACATGCCCCGCGCGTGCCATCATGATCCCACGGTGATGTTGCACGTCTTGTTCTTTAGTGTCCATCCGTTCACTTGGGAAACATCCGGATCATCGAAAGCATGCCAGCTTGATCCGAGAAACCGGGCCACACATCTCAGTTGCTCCTGCGCAGAGGTCTCGACAGAAGATCGCAAAATGCAGCTCGGCGAGGATAGCCAGGCTTCGTAATCTGTAATGGATTTCATTTCCCGATGACACTATTTCAGATGCTGTTTTGAACTAGGTCAATGTGCTTATCTTCCCTTTCTGCAAGGATGGCCGCCGTCCTGCGATGCGCCCGAGCTTGCCATCAGAAGGAGCACGTCTAATACCTTCTGACAAAGAGCGCGTGGGCATGCTGTTGATGGAAACAGTCTAGAACAGTCTTGCATGGACCTAAAACTAGCTATCGCAACGAGCACCAGCTACTCTGTTCTCCATGCAAGGAAGGTATCATGATCGCTTTTCTTTGATGGCCCATGAAACTGCCGATCAATCCCCTAACAGTACACTCCCCTTCATCTGACCTGATCACCAATGCAAAATCTTTGTCATGCTCTTATGGTACCACACGGGAATATTTTTCCCGGTGGCAGAAGTGATCCAATGTTGCAGAGGGGAAGTACAGCAAAAGGATTGATTTGTGGCTCTTGCCGCTTCCTGATTGATTGGAGCAGGGGCCAAGTTTAGGCCTTCCAAGGGAATAGAGTTTTTTCTGGTTGTTCAGGGATTACAAAAAAGTGGCAGCAGGCATCCTTTCCTAGTGTATGAACCCGAATAGCACAGAAATACCCTGAACATCCCTAAGCCCTTAGTTGAACGCCGAGGTTCAGTGCCATGCAGCGTTCGTAAGAACTCCCTGGCGGCGTCTGCATGTTCGACAAAAGAAATCTGCTTGGCTGTCCAGATCAGTTCCTGCCTTCACTTACGTAACTTCTGCGTCAGCTGTGCAAGGAGTGCATCTGCTTGCATCCAACATGAGTGTTCAGCTTTGGGGAAGTTCGTAGCAGCTCAAGCTCGGATTGAGGAGGGGTACGTGTAGGCAACTTCAAGCTTGAATTTCCTAGGTTCATTGCCGTGAATCCCGCAAGACTTACTCCTTAAAACATCAAACCCAAACCCAAACCCTAAAAGCTTGCAAGGGAGACTGATTGTGGGCCCGTTAGTTAAACGCTGTAAAGCAGGCAAAGCAAGCCAGGCAACTCCCTCACCCTCCAATGGGGAACATCCCCTGCCGGATATTTGTTTTAGAGTAGCCCAGATGTATCCAGGTATGGCTGAAATATTCGAGGGTAGCTTGAGTAGGCCTGTGGTTCCACCACCGCGACATGTTCCTTAGTGGCTCACTCGGACAATGCAAAACCCTCATCCCGAGGATGGGGCCACGTAGAGCATAATTTCGAATTGGGACTTGAAAGCCAGATCGGGCAGTTACACTCGCCAACCCTACTTGCAGGTCCGTGGAGGCTTGTTTGAAGTTTTGATGCCAGTGAGGCTGGTACGCGCCCATGAGGAGTAAGATCGTTCGTTCGCTTTAGCTCTTAGATTCCCCGAGGCCAGAAACCCCAAGCCCTAAAGCCCATACCCTCACAACGACTAAGCAGCCGTCTAAGGTTCGCGGGCTTTCAGGTCAAGGAATTTGCAGTTCAGGGTCAAGCAGACTTGCAAGCCTAGGAACGTCTTGAAATCTCTGACCCTCTGCGGAATCAGTGAGTTATAGGTTGGAGCGTAACCTGGAAGATCCAGCTGTTTTGTCCTCCTACCCTAGACCCTACGCTACTGTGCAACCCAAACACTTATTCAAATAAATCTCGGTCCCAATGGAACCCGATTTTTTACGGCTCTTGAAATGACAGGCAAGGCTCTGAGCCTGAGGGGAGATGCCAAGTAAGATAGCAGCTGCCAGCAACACAAAGTGTATTGGTACAAGGGGACACTTACAAACGTATAGGGATGATTATACAGTAATGTCTTAAGACTCAGATCGTTGCCGGGGGAATTCGAGCCTAGTACACCCCTCGACTACTAGACTCCCGGGGTGTAATTGCAAGCAGCAAGCCTGCGTACGGCATGTCTCAACTCCAAACTTTCAAACCCCCCCAAGCCCAAACCCCAAAAACCCAGACGAAAATCCGTCCCAGAAAATACATAAAGCAATCTAGACCCTAAACCTCCGAACTCCCCAAACCCTAGACCCTAAATCCTTACCCTGAACCCTCTTGGCAGACTATCTGATGTCCTGACCAAACCATCTGATGACCCATTGGACCATGCAGTACCATCACTAACATGCAAGGATAGAATCGAGTATACCAAAGGCTCTAAACAGGGACATCCGGGGACGCACTGGCTAGAATTAAATCTGGAAGTAGCTTTGCCAACTTCTAGCTCTTACTGAGAGTACACTACCTGGTATGTAGTTTCCATTTTATTTCCATTATACCCTATAAAGCCCCAATATATATATATATATATCCCGCGAAACTATAAGAACGCCTTTCAAGGATCCTGGTTTTGAACAATAGCGCATGCCAAAAGGAGCGATTTCCTCGACGTGTAAAGCAATTGGGATGCGCATGGCAACGGTAAAGCCCTGAGCCCCGAAACCCGTAACCGCACCCAGGGCGCAGCTGGACGAAGAAGCCCAGAATGAAAGTCACCTCGAAACTAAAGGCTTTAGGGCTTTTGGCTGGGGCTGTGGGGTTCAGGGACTAGGGTTCAGGGTCAAAACTAAAGTTTGTGGGTTTGGTCTGAAGATTTGCAGATTGCCTTCTTGGGCTAGAGCGTAGAGAGGTTTTGGGACTAATGTTTGCAGTTTCAGGCTTGCAGGTGGGTGTTTTGCTGGTGTGATGGAAGCAAGAGACCTTAGTGTGATAGCCGGGTTGCGTGGTAGGGTTTTGTAGGAAATTCATGAGAATCCATCGAGATGATATGACCATTTCTGAAAACAAGTGTCCATTTTAACGAATGTCTATGTGAGGATTCTAGAGGAAGTTGTAAGAACGGACAGGGTGTATGCCTTAAACTGGTGGAATGTCAGAATATTCCCAAAGCAGGCCCGCCTTCGAGAAACCCTGAGCCCATATCCTTACGCGAAGAGAGCCGCTTTCCCAGTACTTTGGAGAAGTGGGTACTATGAAGTTTTTTTGACTCACGCTCCTCACCAAAAAACTGCTCTTTGGAGGGTGATCGTATCTACAAGAGCGAGAAATACGTGGGAGGCAGTTCTCAAACAACTCCCTTGCAGTGGGGCCCTTAGGGTTCCCTCATTTGGGGCAGACACTCATATGTCAACACACAAGAAAGACGCAGACACACCTATGCCCTGAATCATAAACCCTATACCCCAAGCTTCCAAGCAAGTTAAAACCCTTGCTTGCAGCGCAGCAACCACCAGAAGTATCCTCTGTTGAAGGGCTTCCATGGCGGTCGTGTCCATCCTTGCACAGCTGTGATAACCCTAAATCCTTGCAGCCCAAACCCGGAAACCCTCGACCTCTAGCACCTACGGTTGAATCACATAAGAGTTTGTCAACATGTTCCCTCTAGAAGCCTGAAGAGCGACCCCATAATCCTGTGATTCTTATAGCCGCTACATATCCCTGGGATATCCAGACCAAACACACCCTTTTGGCGACCCTGCCAAATCAAGACCCCGCAGCAACAACCAAAGAACCATTAACAATTTCAACTTTTCGGGCGTCACAGCTATGCACTGTCTGCATGAACCCTACCTTCAGCATCTCCAACCTTTGCCCAAATCGCGATGTTCTAGAAAAGCGTGCCCCGACTCTTGATGGACAAGATCTTGCATGATCTGGAGTATACTAAATGACCGTACTTCCCGAAGTATACTTTCCAAGGCTAAGGTATGCAGTCCGTCAGCTGTACTTATCAACTAAACCTCCAACCCGTAGGCCATTCCGGCAACACTTGAATAGCGCCCCGCCGAGGACACATCCCGACCCAGAGGCCCTCTGGTCTGGAAAACAGCTGAGGTTCTTTCTCTCGTCATTGGCCCACGCTACGAGCCTGAACGTGCAGCTGGCTTCATGGCTCCGAGGGAGACTTGTGGCTTCACGGTATAGGCTTCAGGGGGTATGACAGAGATAACCCCGGGATAATGCCAGGATTTGATGCGAAGGGTAAGGGTGCATGGTGCATGGGGAGGCAGGTTTAGGGGTCGTCGGTCCAGGGATTGACAGTATAGCGCTGAAAGTTCAGGATCTACTGCTTGGTTGTTGAGGAGATTTGAGGAGGTTTCCCTTGCGGGCGCACGAACACAGTGTGTAGGCTGGTAAATGTTTCCACAGGACGAGGTTGGATTCTGGACACATCTCTGAAAGAGACACAAGCCTGTCAACGCACCTTTGTGTGGCTTCAGGCTATGAGCACCGTCACGGGGTGCTTGCCCCAAATCCGAAGAAAACCTTAGCTCTGAATCAAAACCAACCTGCCAAGTAGACACCGGCACCGTTGTTGGACCGTGTTTTCCAAAAAGATACAACCACTTTTGCGCAAGGAGCGTCATGGAAAACCAGCCATACCAGGGCAGGACTTCCAAACAAAAGAACGAAGCTGCGAAGCTGGAAGGCAACTCTATGATGTTCTACATCCACGTACCCACCCCCGACAAAGAACCCATCACAAACTTGAGAAAAACTTACAACCCTATTTCCTGCAAGCGAATTCCTAAATGTCCTAAACCCAAAATCTCGAGCCTAGATCCCAAACCCAACATATCCCCATATACCACTAAGATAATCCTGACGCAAGTTCCTGAGCACCTGGTCCCAGGAAAAACCCACGCAATGCAAAGCTAGGGAGCCCTCCCGTCGTCAGCGCCAGCGTAAGCGTCAATCCAAGGCAGGTTGTCATGGACCAGGAAATCCTTTCAGGGCTTTAGGGTTTAGATGCTGGGGGGGTCTTGGTTTAGCGAGTTCTGTATGGAGCTTGGACCGGGCAGCTAGGTTAAGGGTTGCAAGGTTGTTGGTTCGAGGGTTCATGAGCTGAGGGCTTAAGTAAGGGATATGGTCTTAGCATGATCAAGCCTGCATCCAGAAGTCTTGCCATCCTCCCGACCTGCCTCTTTTTACAGTATGATTCCATCTGCCAGAAAGGCACTCCCTTGGGCAAGTGCGGTGCTGAAGGTGACGCAATAAAGCACCCTCCCCGAAAGGATATGAACGACAAAAGGGCATCCCAAGCCCGGAGTGTTAAATATGAAGACGCAAGTGGGGCACACCTTAGGCTAGGTTACGTGCAGGGGCCCTTGGGTGAGCTGAGCAACGCTTGTTAAGGTCAAGTGTCATGAATCGCTTAGGAGTGGCGCGAAGACGGCTGATGCACCATTTGGGGATTGTTATAGCTAATCATCTCGATGCACAGATACGCATGAGCACGCCGATATTCATACCCAACTTAGACTGTCAAACCAGTCACGCTCTTTGGCAGGAAGCATTTCAAGATACCTCACCTCTCTATGCATCCTGCAACTGCAATGCTTCAAGCCCTACATTCTGAACCCCCGGCCTTCAACCCCTGAATCTGCTATATGGGCTGGCGCAGATATTTTTCGCGCCGAGTTCGTCTCCCGCCCGGTATTAGAAACCAGGAATGCAGGGAAGGCAGATGCGGACAAGCGCAAATTCACTAGCAGGCGCAGTGGATTCAGCACTTTCCAGTAGGTGATGGGGTCCTATTTAGGGTGCCCCACTTGCGAGAAAAGTCAGGCCTGGACATGCAAAAAAGATTGTGCTGGATAGAAGATGACACGTTCGCTCTTGGAACACGAACATTATTATAGTTTGGGCTTGGATGGGGACCACATTTCTGAGCATGCAGGCTTTTACAAGAATCACCTGTACATACTCCAAATTGACATTGCAAGCCTTCAACCTGAAACTCAATTCAATTGCCCGGTTGCACAGCTAGAAGTCCTGCAAATGCTAGCGCGCGTGAAGATGCCCAGTATCCTTGAAAGGGGCTTCAGGGGTGCATTGCTCAGGTTCCTCAACGGCTGGGGCCCGCCCCAAAAACCCAACTTGTTGATATTGACCACTGGGAGCCTCTTTGAAAAAGAGGGGAATGGCTCTTCTGGGAGATGTAGAAGGCATAAGTCGCTCAATCAGCAACATTGCGGGAAGCGTTCGAGGTATCGAGCTTAAGATGCACGTGGAACACTTTGAGGGACCCAGGAGGTAGGTAACAGGTAAACCTACCGGCCTAGATTCCCATAACAACCCATGGCAGCGTTTGATTCCGTAACCCCTTAGCCACACCAGGTCCCACAAAGCCAGGGTCGAGGTGTCTGCAGCATGAGATTGGTTCGGTGGCCTATGTTGTCGGAGGGTTTGGGATAAGATGCACAATGGGTGTAAGTCCTCTGGAGGGCAGGTAAGCTTAGCATCTACTGGGCCCAGTGCTTCGGATGTATAGTGGGGATTGACATGACCTCCCAAGGCTCGTGAGGGAGGGCTCAGAAGACTTCCAGAGCTTCCCCAATTCCCCCAAATGGCCAATTTCTTGGCGAGCTGCCCGCCCCAGCGACAAACAGCGTCGAAGTCGTAGTGGACGATCTTGCACTGCTTTTCGCTACCTGGGATCTTCTGAATGAGGTACTTACGGCCAGGTGTTCTTGGCGTTGGGGAAGGAGCTGGAGATCTCAGATTTCAGGACTTACGCTCATTGCAAAGAACCCCAGATTTTCAGCTCTGTGAAACGTTTCCTTCGGGCTTCAAGAGACAGTAAAAGGCCTAGATCATGCCCGGGCTTTTGGTGTTGCGCCTGCGGCGCGAAGAAGCACACGTGAAAACTCTGCCCTGGCATTTGGTATGCCAAACGATTAGACTAAAGGACGGCGGCCTACACGGTAGGAAATTGGATAGGTATGCTTTTGAAGGTGGTCGGCTTCCAAACCCTGTAATTGAACGGAATGCGCTGTATGGGCTCTCACCTGTCATGCGTTCGCCCGGGAACCCCACATTGAGCCTCACAACGAGCTGCGGCAAAAACATGCAATAAACACCCTAAAGAGCTGGTACAGCGCGAGTCGGAGTTGGTTGTGGGTCTCGAAGGAGCCAAATGTCTTCGAGAATCCTGACCATAAACCCCAAGCGCAATCTTTGGCTCCTGTTTGGTTGAGGCCAAGCCCAGCCACGCGGAATTCGGGTCTCCGCGCCATGGACGAAGGTGCTGAACATGCCTCTGCAGGGCTCCGCAGATACTTTCTGTAGGGTGTCAAGTAGCCTCGCCCAGCGTTCTTGAAAAAGAGATTTCCCCCTCATGCCGTCCAATGCATCCTAAACAAACCCGTACCTGCCCTGTATACAGCTTACCCCGAGTAACAGTACTGTCAAAACCCCATTTATAGAAAGCCACTGAGTCCCATGAAACTCTGGCAAGCCACCACTCTACTCCACTCCAAGGTGTGCGGAATCGAGCAAAGCATACGCAATGCCCGCTGACCTCAATCCCAGGTCCCTTCTATCACCTTTTCAACTACAAGCTGGTCCCGTAAACCCTCCCGCGTCCCTCCACCAAAGCCCTACAGCCTCAACCCCGAACCTTAAGTTGGAAAAACTAAGTCCTAAACCAACAAACTGCCTCCTAAGCCTTAACATCGGAAACCTTAAGACCCGTGGCCAACCCTAAACCCTAAAGCCAAGACCGATGGCAGCCTTCCGTGTGCAGCAGTGGACCTTGCCAGATCTGTGGCGGAGCCTTTGCAGTCTTGCGGGCTTAGGGCTTAAGGTTTCTGGGGTTTCCATCTATCAGGGTTTAGGATTTAGGGCTTTGGGTGTTGGATTTTAGGCGGATTCTGGGCCTGGGGCTTCAGGGTTGCAAGCAAAGCTTGAGTTTCCAAGGGTGTATAGGGTGAAGCGTATAGAGTTCCAGCGGGTGCTTTGGGGGTTTAACGGCTGCATTAGGAATGTGCGGAAGTCATGGGTGCGAAAAACTGACATGGGGAACCATGGATAAACAGGGAACTGATAGTGGCGTTGAAAGAACCGAAATGCTCACAGCTACAGGGGAAACGAGATATCTTAAACCCTAATCCCTGACATGCTTTTCGAAACCCCAGAAGCGCCCCATAACTCGGATCCGGCTCATTTGCAGGCACTGCTTTTAGGGTAGTCAGCTGATTCGAACTACTTAAGCAGTCACACCCATTGGCTAGTTCGACTTAACTGTTTACTTCGTTCGAAATAAGTACTCACATTGACTTCAGAGCTATTCGATTTCAATCCAGAGTCATTTAAGTACTTTGTTCGAAGCTGATTGACTCTGATGGCTTAAGATTATTTCTTATTGGCTAGTTAGTCTGTTGAAGCTCCACATGAGCCGATAATTCCAGTCATTAGATTCGCAATTAGAACGAGATGTCCGCTAGATTTGATATTCCACAATTGCATTAAATAACAGTACAAACACTGCGGAACGGCAGAGGATCCCTACCATCTGCATCCTTTCAGCTATCCCCGAATGACCTCAGAAACCCCCACCCCTCGTTCATCGTTAGCTGGCGCGTTTCAAAAGTAACACAAACCGAGAGTGCAAAATGTGCGAGCAAAAAGGAAGAAGCCATAACCCCTGGTAACGCAACTCTTCGTGCAGGGAACTCTTGAACCAGCGACGCAACTTTGTTAAAGACATCCACACTTCTGAATGGAGAGTCTTATTGTCGCCGAAGAAGGCCCTCAAAGAAACCTATTCAACCACCTAACCCTGCTGCTAGCGAGACCGTAAATCCTGAAACGCCAAAAACATAAAACCTAACCCACCCGAAAGTGTCCGGCACCTCCTCCTGCACCTCAGGCGGGCAAATATCCATCTGCCTCTGCAGAGCCATTGGGCTTGCGTGGTTCGGGGGTACCTATGCAAAAGGCTGTAATATGGCACCATGAAAATTAGGGCCATGCTGTACTAGGGGACCCAGAAAAGGCCAAACTCTTGAGACTCCTCACACAAACAACCCTTAACCTTAACATGACAATGGTATTACTATTCTTATTAACGTTTAACATTATGTTGATCATTACTGCTGCCATCATTGATTCTTATTACTGTTGCTATCGTTATTGATATTCTTGTTACGATTATTAATATTCTTCGTATTCTTAATACCCACTGAGGGGATGATCCGTGTTTGGGAGGGGTTGGAGCTAAAGCATATTGGAACCAACCTCCCGTAAGTCAGCTAGCTGGACATCTATGCTTCATTCCTGCTGGAGGTACATGAGCTTGTGTGAGGGAAGTATGGAAGACCCTAAGCCGCAGGTTCCGCAACGCCAAACCCCTAGCGCAAACCCCTAAACTCCGACATCACACCTCCAAAAGCAACAAAGCCGAAACGCCAAATCTCCAGGTCGGCAAAGCATCCCTAAACCCTAAGCCCACCTCAAAAAACCTCAATCCCCCGGCGACCTCCCAGAGAGAAGCGACTGCCCGGCATAGCTGGCATAAGGCGCTTCATGCTGACCCCGGGACCAGGGCGCCATAGCGAGGGCTATACTTGCTGGTTGTTAGCAGGGAATGGAGGAACGCGAAAGAACATGGAGACTTCCATCTTTTTGAGGATCATAGGGGGCCATTTTGTGGATCTATTCCTCCCTCCTCTACGAAGAACCAGCAATTAGAGTTGGGATAAAGAAGCTAAGGTTTGTTTAGGGATTGAAGGGTTGGGGTTGTTGAGGGTCAACGACTTTTAGGATTTAGTATTGAGGCTTCGGGCAGCTTTGGGCTGTGGGGGTTGAGCTTGATTCATGATGCCATGGGACAAAGGCGCTACTGTAAGGGGATTAAAAACATGCGGCGGGGCTTTCTGGGATGTTGCAGGACTTGTGCAGAAGTCATTTTGGGGAGGTGCGAGGCCCAACAATGGGTCCGTCGAATTGTCTGGCTGCCATGGGCAAGATGGTCGTTGACAATACCACTGCTCCGCCCCTAAACCCTAAACCCTTACCTGTACATGTTCATGGCCCTGCCAGCCAACAACAAATTATGGCTGAAGCTTTCGGGCAAGTTGGGCATGCGGCGAATGAAAGGCTTTCAGGGCTTTGGAGTTGAAGGCGAGGGTTTGGAAATTGGGGAGCTGATAGGGTCAGACGTTGACATCCCTGCTTTGCAGCTTCGGCAGGTTCAATGTCGAACAGCAACTGATTCACATGCTTGTTGCCATGACAATTTGACTGAAACACTGTTGGGAACTACTCTTGTCATCCTGGCTCTTTTCGTGCCTGTGTAGCTGAAAGCCAACAGCGGCTCAGGGCGAACATCAAGATTTAAAACCCCTAGTCCAGGTGAGATGCATTCATGACTTATTGGAAAACAGTTGGCCTTTCGTTTTTTTTTTGGGGGGGGTCATTGTTTTAGATGCAGCACACTCAATTACTCTGCAAGCCCACACGTTCGCAAAGACTATAAAGGTGCAGGAACCCTTTGCGTGGAACTGTCTGCGAGTAGCCCGACTCTAAGTCCCAGATGCCTCAACCCTGGACGCTAAATCCGGAGACACTCAACCCCTGAGCTCACATCCCGTCAATCCCGAAACCCTTGTCATCAGGGACTATTGCGGCTTACATTGATTGAGTGCCCCACGCTCCGGCTGATGCTTGCGAGGCCGCTGTAACCCAACTCCTGCGCAAGAACCAGAGGCTTGGGGTTTAGGGGTTAGGCCTGAGGCTCAAGGGGGCACTCTAGGGTGCAGGGTCATTTTGGGCACTCTTTTTTGAAACAGGGGGTTCTAGGTTATGTAGGTCTTTTCGGGTTTGGAAATCAGGTGCTTCAAGGTGCGGCGCTTATGTGTATTCGGAGGGGATGTGAGATTTAGAGTTCTCCCTTTCTGCACTTGAGCCAGGCTTCTAGATGCAGGGCAGGGGTTCAAAGGCTGGTTTCGGGTACTGTTTATACCATGCTTATACAAGTAGTGTTAGTGAACAGTTTTGGTAAGCATTCAGGCTTCTGCTTTTGCCTCATTCAAGTCAATGCTTTCTCTGCCTGCTACTTGTATTCCTCAATGCGGCCCCTATACCCTCGCAGAAACCCTCTCTATACATGTGTATAGATGGACAAACATATCAATGTTTTCTGTTTTTTGCAACTGCTCGCCATGAAGCCGAAACCCATTCAACGAGCCCACCAACCTGTTGAACTCTACACACTAGGCCTGGCCCGATGAAGTAGCAGCCGATGTTGATGCAAGCCATGAGCCCTGTACCCCAGTACATTCTATTATTGTAAAAAGACACATACACATACACATACACACATTCAGACAGGCTTTAAGGGACTGGCACTGCATCGCGACCAAACCCAGATATGGGCATGGGTTTTTTCCAAGAAAACGCCAAAGCCCCGTAGTCCTTATTCTAGAAATCCTCCAAAATGGACACCCTCAAATTTTTTAAAAAAGAAAAACAACGTCCAAAACCCTGACTCCTAAATGTCTTGCCAAGATCTGTCCTGGATGTGTTCTCTGGAGCCCAGCTCCTGTTGCGCTTTTTTACATGATCTAGCTTGTACAGGGTTTAGGATGGCTTAAAGGATTTCGTCAGAATAGGGGGCGCCTTTAGACTAGAGGGACTTGAGGCTTCGGGCTGGCGGGAGGTGTCTCAAACATGAAGTAGGGTTTAGCGCTTAACCTGTGTGTTTGATCCAGGGTTCCATGTTTGCCGAAGGGGGGAACTGGAGCTTAGCTAGGACGGTATATTGGCTTTTGAATGTACAGGCGTTTCGGACAAGTAGATCCAACAGTGCTACCAAACAAAGAGATGATCCAGCGGACAAGCGTTTGATCCCAGATCTCGTCAGAATGTAGGCCTTTCAACAAAGGACCCCAAACTCCGCTCATTGGATCCGGGGCAAATTAGGAAGGATAGGAATGGCTGAAAACAGCAATCTGCTTCCCCTAGTTTAGCAGACAAATCCTCCTACAAAACCCGCGCATGTAACTTTCTGGAATAGGGGTCCTACGCTGAATCCCAAATTATAAAACAACAGTTCATAAATCTGGCCATAAGCCCTGCATCCTAGCCTGACCCAAATTGACATGGCCACCCATACACATAATGTACCCCGCCCCCGCTGAAAAACAGCGGCAATCTTTATAAGGCCACTGTGGGATTTTTGCCTCGGTTGCGGGGAGCCCTGAAGCCACACAAACTGGGGGATCGGCTGGTAGCAAAGACACCTTGGCAAGAAGGGTGGTTCAGTGCTTATAGTCCCGCTTAAGTAGATAGAATATGGGGTATATGGGGATCTTATTATAGTATACCTAAAGCCATATTCTATCTACGTAAGGCGGACTATAAGGTTTAAGGAGAGGCTGGGTTCGGATGACTTGGGGTTCAGGGCTGTGGGGTTCTGGGGCTTGGAAAGTCGAGGCTGAGGAATGTAGCCTTTAACAGGAAAGAACGCGCCTACTTTAATTTTTTTTCTGCAAAAGGACCCCTATTGTTACTGTTATGGCTATTGTTACCACTATCATTGCTATTATGTGTAACTAAATAGTCCCATGCAGGATTCAAGGTGCCCTGCTCTGCTGGTTCGGCATTAGCATTTTGCTCCGCAACTGGCAGCAATCTATCAGCGACTGTCACCCTGCAGCATCATGAAGTACAATGTTGCTCAGGCAGCTCAAGCCCTCCCCCTGTTCGTAGTGTTCCATCATCTTTGAAAGCGTAAACAAAGATATACCCTTTAACTACACTGATAGAACCCCGGAATCTCAAAAAAGCCTGAAGCTCTGCATGAGTGGTAGGGCATACTTCCACAGTTGGAATGTTGTAGGTGCGGTGTAGAACAAACCCTCAACCCCCTAATCATACAGATTCGCAGGATACTGAGTTGTACTATAATCTGAATAACTGTTATCCTGAGGATGGCTTTTTGGGGCCAACAGCTTCCAGTCACTGGTGCTTTATTCAGACGCGACCCGGAACCACGCAATCGTAAAAAAGACAACTTCTTCAACAGGGGTATGACTGTTGGGGGGTTAAGTATACCTTCCTTGGTCCCACCTTGGTTGGGCCACGTTATGCCATGTTTGGATCGCTTTCAAAACCCCGCATCGTCAGCCCATCCAACCTTGCAGACCCCTGGCTTCAAGGAATTCCCATCCCTTCTACATCCCGGTCTGCCCCTATATGGGAAGACCCCCAAATTAGGGTCCATTTGGTGTCGTAAAAGGCCCTTTGCCAATCTTTCCTCATGCTGAAGCGTGCGCTGGGCCCCCAACTAAGGCGCCACTCAACGATGGCAACAGCTCAGCTGGCGGCAGCTCCCCTTCACCTAAGCAAGTTTCTTTGGGCGGTTGAACCAGGTAAAATGTTCTCCCGCCAAGATATTATACACAACCAAGAAGAAAATTTCATCTTGCTCTGTATTGGGGACTACAAAATATCCTTACTAAATGGCTGAATGTAATACTCATCTGGCTGTCTCGAGACACTTTAGAAATGCCTACTGTGTTGCGGGTTTAGGGGCTAGGGGTTTAGGGCTTGGGATTTACGGTCAGTACCTACATAGTTTAGGCTTTAGCTTCAGGTCTTAGCCTGAAGAGTTGCGGGCACTATTGCGAAATGCACCGTTACTCGCCCTCCCCCAGACAAGCACGAAACCCGCAAGGGGGAACCCAAAACGACTGCTGCCTTTGGGAAAAAGTGTGTCGAGGCCCCGCTATGCGGGAGAGATTACATGTTCTGCGGGTGTAGAGGTTAGAGCTCAGCGTTTAGGGTGCTGTTGTAAGATGAAGTTACTCACCTTCCCCCAAACTACTTTGGAACGACCCGAAAAGCCCTGTAAGACGTTCCTTTTACAGGGGGCTACACGGGCTTCGCTGGTAGTTAGGACAATCTACATGGTTGGATTGAGAGTTCAGCCCTTAGGGTGCTGCTTCTAGATGCCAAAATACCGGACCTTGTTTAAGACAAGTTGGCAACCCCCGACCAGCACCCCGCAAAACAGTGGCATCACCTCCATCAGCTTCCACAAAAACTTCATCCTTCTCTTGTACGGGCTTGGCGCAAGCTCCGATGCTGACTTGTCGAGCGAGTGGCGCACCCATAGTTGCGCCTTGAGACGTTTTTAGCCCGGTTACCGCGGGCAGTAAATTCTCTGGGAAGTCTTCCTCCTCGAGAAGCACCTTGTACATGGCGTTGCCGCAATCGCTCTAGTCCCAACCCCCAAAGCTCACATTCACTGGTTGCGATCACCTCATACCTGTGCCAGCATGCACTCTCTCTGTAGCGTGTTTTTTGAGTACCTCTAGCATCAATCAGCACGCGCTGAAAATGGGGTTTGGCTCTATCATGACCTATGTCTATCTCTGTTATCGCGGTAATGTCGTACTTGACCTTGTCTTTGCGCGGCAAGTATCACATGTTTTTTTGGGGAAAGTCTCCGTGTACCAAACTCCAAATCTTAGCCTGGAGCCAGGCCTCACATTACCTACGGTCCGAATTCCGCACTGAACAGCGTGGTGGAAACATTGCCGACAAGGGGCTGGCGACAGCGGCTTCGTGAATTTGGTGCGCCTCAGCCCGATCCATAACTGAGTCCCGGAGCTTCAGGTTTGGCATCGCAGAATTCAGGATTGAACTTGTGAGCGTGGGGCAGTTCAAACGGAATCCATGAGCCACACAAGCTTGGGATTCAAAGTCTGAAGTTTTTCATGCTGTATGCAATTCTAGAAACCTAAGCTGTAAAGCTCTTGTTCAAAGCCGAACGATGTAAGGATCACAAAAAGCTTATTTCCTACCTGCAACCTATACGCCCCGTCATCTCATCGTCCTGTGCGTGAGCTCCGTTTAGACATTGGCCAGAACCAACAAAGAAGATGAACAACTCGCAAGTGTTCTCTGTCAGGGGGCCCTATACTAGGCATGTACACCCCAGACCCCACACTCTAAGGTCTACCCAAAGCCTGGATAAACTTTAAACTCTTTTCCCAAGCTGTGATGCTAAATCCTCGCATAAACATCCCTATCCTACCTGGAGCTTACTTTCGCCGAAAAGTTTGAGGCCACAGCAAGCTCTAGCGGAGCCGACCTGTGAAGTTTGTCACGTGTCAGCTACCTAGAGCCCTACCCAAACTTAAAGCAGAAAGCCTAGATGGGGCTGCGGCTTGGGGTGTAGGTTACAAGGTTTAGGGTCCAGCAATGATGTAGAGTCTGTTGTGCGGGGATTCAGCGGCGGGGCGAAGGCTAGGGACTTACTTGATTGGTTAGCTCTGCAAGTCTAGTGCAGGAGGTCTTAACTGGGATCTTTCTCGGGTGTCCTTTGACTAGGAAAGCAGGAGAATGTAAGTAAATCAAGCGTCGATATATCAAGTCTTTCTCTTCTGATTCAGGTTTCGGCTTCGGAGTTTGCGGTTTAATCTTGAGGAGGAAAGGCAGAGATGAAGCCGCCCACCGCTAGCCTTTCCAGCAACTGCTTACTTCCAATTTCAAAGGCAGCAAAATCTGTTTGCCAAGTTGGCGCGAAGGGCTCTGATGCAGTGTGGCTTGTAGGGCTCGAAAGCATTTCCGGACTCAGACAGACCCATCATCATGCTAGGCCGTAGCCTCGTCATGGTTCTAAGCGCATGACCCCTCTCTACCAAATGCTTTTGCTATGTCTCGCAAATTGGCTGCCCCTGATTCCAGGCTCTTGGGAGCCTTGAGGTATGTTGGGATCAGAAGAAAATTGTGCTGGGACTGCCCATCAAGGCCTAAGAGGCCTTGTTAAGCCTTTATACTTTATAGTGCCTGACAACCTCCAATAACCCCTAGTAGGGCCCTTAATTTGTGGGGCTCATATTTAAATGGGCTCCATGGAGTAAGCACGGAATTCCCAACAGGTATAACTTTCAAATGGCTCCCTAAATCCCTCTATTAAGCCCAAAGCCCTAAACTTCCATAACCCCTAAGCCCTATGCCCTTAACCCTATCGCCTTGTCGATCCAGCGGGCGGCTCGACAACTCAGCGCAGGGCGCAAGAAAGCACGGCTCAACGTCTTGGGTTTGCGAAGTAAGGTTAGGGATGAGGCTTTTTTATATACTTCGAAATTGCCAGGTTTAGAGATTAGGGTTTAGAGTTGGGGCTCATGGAGGATTTTGAGTTCTCTGGTATTGGTTAGGGGTCTTCTTCAGCGTGCTAGTGTCACGTTTAGAACGAAGTTCCAAAATGTCTCAGCAGTATCGACGCTTGTTTGGCGTTGACTCTGCATCGACCAAAGCTTGCAAGAAAGGCTCCTGGGTCAAACAGTGGGCTCTCTCCGATGGCAGGTCTCGCCGCTGAGCTCTTCGGTGCGAAATTCGCTCGCCGGACATCAAGCAGCTCAGGGTCAGCACCGTGTACTGGTTGGCTACAGCCTTCTGCTTGCTGTCAACAGCGAATGTAGCGACGTGTTCTGGGCTGACGTTGCCCTTTCAAGCATGCCACGCGTGCTCCAAGCGACAAAAACCTGCGTGTCCGAGATCACAAAGCTGTTTAACACGAACAACTTTTCAACGGGCAGCTCTGCCCAAGCTTCGGTCCGCAAGCATTTTTTCGCTTCAGCCTCAAGTTCAAGGACTCTCATACCGTGCTTGGGCTTGGAAGAGACGCGTCCCATTGCTTTTCGCTCCGAGTATGCCCAATTTGACAACTGCCGCGCGGTACACCTAAGGAAAAGCCCTCTAGCTTGAGCGCTTGCGTAATGGCCTGGCTGCTCAAGTCTTGTAGCGTTCTGCAGTGTTTTCGAATGGCCCACAGTTCGGCAACGCTCCGGAAAGCTCCACCAGTTGGCGTTGCAAGAACTCCATGCAGCTTTGGCACTGGAATCCGACCCTAATCCTCATGAGGGGAAGAGGTCAACCATGATTCACGACATCCAGCACCCTAAGAATTGAAATGGGCATGGGACAGCGGTGGGAGCACAAGCTTTTGTGGCGAACGCACCCAGACACGCTGGTTGTTTGGGGAACAATGCTGCTGGAAATGACCACCGGAGAATGCATACTGCACAGCGACGATTGACCTTATCTGCTGCCAAGCCGCCTGAGGCAATGAGAAATTAGTGCCAAGCGGCCTAGCCTTATCATGGTACAATGTACACAGCCAAGGACACAAGGATGGGGCAAGCTGAAGAATCCAATGGAGACGGCCTATCAGCACTTCCAAGTCTTTGAGTGAGCATATTCTTCAAAACCTGCTGCACAGCCTGCAGCAACTTTGAAACCTTGGCCTCAGGCAATCTAAAGGCTCCTGCGCGGAAATGAATTTGCCAACCAATATACTCGATGGTGGGGCCAAGCTGCAGTTTGCGCCAACTGATAGGGTAATTGAACGTCTGGCAGAAAGACAAAATGAGGCACGCCGACATGTCTAGCGCAGCGATTGCTTGTCAAAAAATGGCGTCGTCTACGTACATAATCATAACGTGGGACACCCAAACTACCTTGTGACAGCATCGGACGAAAAACCCAGCTAACCGCTGCCACCAATGGGCGCTGAAAGTGCCACCGAAGGGGGCAACTTTATTCAAGTAGTACCTATCCCCAACCTTAATGCCTAGCAACCCCGCTCAGACTCCCGAACCCGCACAGTCTTATGGGCCGCTGCAATAATCAGGCTGAACCCTCCGACTTCTTCTGAACATGCTCTCACAGGGAAACCTGCCTGGATGTCCGACAGGCCCGGCAATGTGAAGCGCTCAGGAATGACGCACGCAGGATTCGTGCCCGAAACCGTTGGGTCAATGATCAGCCTAGGTTTGCGCCCGCGAGCCTTGACAATATTGGCTTTGCCTACTGCAACCCGAGGCCAACGGCGCCTGGCTTCATCCAAGGAGTCCACAGGCACATGCCTCTACATGGACACACATGTTTGAACCGCTTGTGGCTGATGATTGCAACACCAAATACAGCGCAAGTGTTGTATACATCAAAATGTTAAAATTTCAGCTCTGTATGCACGAAGCATGTTTGAAACTCACATTGCGACTTTCCTCTTTAGGAAGAGCCCAATCTTCCTTACTCCTGTTTAGCTGTGATCCATGCAGTTTTCGTCAAAAGAGAATGTCCCCGCTATAGCCCTCTTAACGATTGCAATGAGCCATGAGTAGGTTTCAAGATATGGGTTCTCTAGAATCATGGAGTGGCTGGTCTGTGGTACTGTCACAGGCATCGTTAATAGCGGGCCCTTGGCCGTGCGTTTTACTGGATATGAAGAAGATACCAGGACTTCCCTGAGAGATTACACTGAAGTAAGTTCTAGGGAGCTACCATGTTTCCTCCACAAGGTCAAACGTAATGCTGCTATACGTACCTATGAACTTTGAAGCCATCACTGTTACAAGAAACGACCCTAGGCGCTAAGCTTTCGTACTGCCGATGACTCTCAATACTACGTCTCGTCCCCTACTCCAAAGCTTTCATTTCTAGATCCAACCCCTAACTCCTAAAGCCGCAATGCATATCTTCAGGCTGCCTGAAGCCCTTTGAACTTCAGCCCTTTAAAACAAGAATCGCATGACTTTGCATCTAAGCACCGCGCCAAGGCCTTGCACGGCCGGCCCGCATGGGTCAGCCTCGCTTGAGATGCAAGCTTTGCATGATGGAAGGTTTAGGGTCAGGAAATTAGGGTTTAGAGCTTTGGGTTTAAGAGTAGAGTTTGGAACTACTATTCGCACACAATGGAGCTTATTGGCATTTGGCGTGGGGCTTCAGGATTACAATGCTTTGGGGGACCACCTTGATCCTAGAATTGAGGACTAAAGTCTAGGAGCTTGTTACTGGGAATGGAGGAGAGCATTCCTATGGTAGCTTTCTATATCGTCCCCAATGATGATGCCCATAACCTATTCCTTAAGCTCTTTAACTTCCTGTCTGTAAACTGACTCCAACCCGGCGGGAAGTCGACATCTATCGTGAACCTCAAAGCCTTAGCATTGGAAAGCGCAATGAAAGCAGTACATCCCCAGAGCATTAGTTTAAGTGATCCCAGACCTGGATAATAGTCAGCAGAAGCATTAGTCCCTCAAACTTCTGACGACCAACTGAAACACGAGGCATCAAGCTTGAAACCCCTAAACACCCTGCCTGGGCGTGCGAGCAGAGGACGGAGAGGAGAAGCTGATGGAGGATTGGGCTGTCCAGTCCTTCAGGAGCCATAAATAAACCCAGTTGTCCCCATGATGTACCTACTGGCTGAGTCCTCCTCACCCTTCATTAGAGGGCTCCCCAAGCCCTTCGCTTGACAAGGCTCCCTGCAAGCCCGTCTCTTTTTTTCCTCCCTCAATCGTCAAGAATCCAAATCCCCAAGCAGAAGCGCTTCAACACACCCCATCAACAAGAAACAACCATGCATCTGGCTCTGCTCACTGGCAATGGTCATGCATGCTGCAAGCCCTTATATATATGTATCTAATTATACGTCTATATCTATATCTAGATCTATACCTGGAAATCTTTAAAGCCACTTGTGCTACGCACTGGAGCTGTTTGCTGCCTAGGACTATGCATTGAATGCACATTCTTGCCAGCAGAACTCCGATCTTCGTCCTTCACCGCTAGCCACATCAAGAAACATCAGCCCTGAGGATTTCTAGGAAGCATTTCGTATCTTACTGGCCCAAATGACACATATAGTCCCCTGGTCCTTACATTCCTTCTATTCGGCGACGGCAGGCGCTCAAAATCCTCCTCTAGCCTCGTCTCTTGTTTGGGTGCTGAGGCTCCAGGGTCCCTGAATCTAGGCCCTATACGCCACAGCCTCTCAGCTGGCCAAAATCTACACACCCAAGGAAAATCGTTTCCGGCCGTTACGCATTTCTTAAGTAGAAGTGTTGTGGAGCTCTCTGGGCATCATTCTGTCTACTTCAGGATCAGAGACCCCACTTAGACTTTGCTAGTCCGCCTTGGCTCCGACATCTCTCCACAAGGTTGCAGAGATGGCATAATTCGGAGCTTTCCACCTCCGAAATAAAGGGATTTTGAAGCTATCAGGGTTGCGGATGTTAGGATTTCGCAGTTTGCTTGGGATTAGAGTATACCTTTAGCACTCAGGCTTAAAACCTAAGCTTTCAAGATGAGCGAGCCTAACTTGTACTGTAGCTCCCTGAGCGTATTTGACTAAGATGCGGACACATGTTGAGTTACAGATGAACCATCATGTCATCCGAAGACTAAAAATTGTATGAGGTAGGTCTTTGAGGGCTAAGAACTCTGCCGGGACTGAGAGGAATTCGGTAAGGATCCTTGATTGCAGACGCAGATACACAGCTCACCAAAACTCCCAAAACGCGTGCATCTCGAGGGACGACCCTCTTCCCAAAATGGTTCCATCATGTTCTGTTGCAGTCGATGCGTTTTGCACAGAATGATGGCATTGGCTAAATAATATACGCGATGTAGCCATGGCATGACAGTACGCTGGGCACACTTGCCACAAAGCCTGTAAACCTCCCACCCCTGACTTGCCTTCTGTAGCTGAAGTTTCGGCCATTCGGCGGCTTCTGGAAGGGAGTGGCCGAGTCTCCTTCTCCACTGGGCGGTGTGGAGATATACAGATGTACATCTATAAGATATCTAAGGGTGTATATGCGTACACACATTATTTACATATACAGCTATATGTGGCGCTTAGGGCTTCATAGAAATCTGGGGTCTTGTTGCCCTAAACCCCGGAAGAAGGCCCCAACCATATTTGGGCATACATGGGAAACCCTCCATTGCTGGAAGCTGCCTCATGGACTCATGGGGGCTTGGGTTTCAGTTGCTTGGGGTCGATGGATTTTGAGGGTTGGGATATAGGTGTGGGGTTTCCTGAGCTAGAACCCAAGGTCAAAGTCCCATGGTTGTTCAGCAAAGAATGGGTTGGTGCATAACAGATACTCATGAAGGGCGCATACCCTTGGACATGCTTCTATTGTTGCCAACGTGCAAAATGGGACCCTGCAAAAAACATGGAACCCCTCCAAACCTTCACATGAAACCACTCATCCAGCCGTCCAACACTGGTCCCAATTCGGGCTCAGGCTCTTTTGGTTATCTTCTGTAGGGTTGTATAGGGTCTGCGGCCTAGCCGATTGGAATCGCATGTTCAGCTATGCTTGAGGTGTGGTATGGTACGGCAGCATGTTAGGGAGGCATGTGAATGTGAGTGCTTTCCTCTTTATAGGGTACAGGGGGCTGGCTCTTGTTCCTTGCATGTGTGACAAGACGAATATAACCTTTCACCGTCCTAACACTCGCGTTGTCCGTCCAGCAGAGTGTGGCATCTCTTGTGAGGATAAGGGTCAAGGGATCAGTGGGTGTGTGTGTCATGCACACGCACGCACACCTCGTTGACTCTCGCGTACACAGACGAGTAAGTACCCTGAAGGTACCCTGGCAAGACATCCTGACTATGTGCATTCGTATCAAAATCACCCTTCCGTAAGATATGCAGGAAGTCTGAGCATGTAAAATAAACAACATCTCAGGATTTGGGGAAGTGCTCAAAGTTGCAGGTCCTCTGCCTGCTTGTGAGCGTAATGTAAAGATCTGCATTTCGCAACAGAAAATCCTTTAACCCGTTAAAAAGAGAACAACAAACTCCTCAATAGCAGAAGCATGCAGAAGCCAAGTTGCCCCGGGCACCGAACATCCTGAGATACGTTTAAGTGGCCCTGTATGGCTATGATCCCAAACCCTACGTCCTGCATTCCACAATCCAGACTCCAAATCCTAAATGCTGAAACGTGCAGACCGATAGCATTTTTGAAGGTTGAGGCCTCAGGGACCTCGTCACAGCTGCCTGAGCAGGAGCCATGGGCATAGAGCTCAGGGCTTGGGGCCTTGAGTTCCAGGAGTGGAGCGCAAGGTCGATGATTGAGGGCTTCAGGCATTGGGCAACGAAGTCTTGCAGCTCCATGTATACCCGATACCCTGGGGAGTTGCAGTATTGGGGGTAGCCTAAACAATGCAAAACTGCCTCCATGCTAGTCGGCGGTTGTCGCGTACTGCTTATCTTGAAGGGAATAGGGCTAAGGGTTGAGTAGGGTTGAGGTGTTGAGTTTAGGGTCCCGGGCCTCTAGAGCCACGGCTTTAGAGCTTGAGGCTTGGAAATGCCTTAGAGGGCATTGCTTTTACAGAGCAGGCAATTCCCGACGTGATTCTTTTGTTCTTGGGAATATGCAATACTGGGGCTGGGCTGGGTCGGTTGCTACTAACGCGAAGAGACTAACTGTTGAAACGAATGCCTTCGCCAACTCGTATTTCCATAGCACAGAAACCCAAGACCAACAACTTTTGAACTCTAAGCCCGACTGCGTACTGGGGGTAGTAGCGAATATGGAACAATACTATATAGTGGTGTTATAGGGATTGTTTTCTCTTATTCCCTACTAACAACCAGTAAGATTGCTTCAGATTCTTTCAATAGACTGTGCTGACCGCAGTGCTGACCTGTCATCTAGCTTCTGGACAGGGGTGAGGCAGGTTGGCATGATAGTCCACGCTGCTTTGCATGGGCAGTTCTTGCATGCTATAGCATGCCAACCAAGATAAGTCAAAACTATGATAGTATTGGGTAGTATATAGGGACTGATAGAGGGATCAACTCCTCCATCCCTTTCTAACACGCGTTGAGTACACACTGCAGCCCTCGATCCCTAACCTGACTGAGTCCCCGGCATAGATGGCAGCTACGCCCCAAATTGCAAGCTTGTCGGCCGACCTCAGCCGAGAGACATGCGAGTTCAGGTCTTTAAGAGGGGGGGGGGGTTGGCTTTAGGGGTTGATGGCCAGGGGTTCAGCTGTCTGGACTTGGGCTTTGGGGTTGAGGCTGCGTTGAGGCTTCTGGGTCAACCCGTGTTTAGGATTGAGCTTAGCTAAAGTTTAGGAGACTACGATTGGGGGGCCTGGGACTGGCAGTGCAGACACTACCCGAGACAACAAGACAAGGGCACGTAATGTAGTTCAAGAAATCCAAGCGTGTCTGTTTAAGGCCCATGATGTGCTCACTAATGAAAGCCACTCATCCATCCTTTCATGGTTTGGCTCCTGGCAAGGTGTTGAAGGCCTTATACTGAGGGACCTACCGGAATGAGTTTCCCCTTTCTGTCGATGGAAACTGGACCACCCCCAAGTTCAAAGCTCGCACTTCCAAGGCTTCAGCAGTAAAAGCGTAAACATGGAAGGAAACAAGAGCACTGGTGGGTAAGGACAATGGCAGAAATCGTCATGAAGATGAAAACACGTTCCAAGTTTAAAGCCAGGTCAAACCTGAACTCACATGACACGAGGCCAGGTCAGCTGAGTCAAAAATGGTCATGGAAACACCGCGTCCCTCAAGGCGTGTGGACTAAATGTGCCTGAAACCCGGAGTGCATCATGCCGTTAACTCAATGCATGTGCCCAACATGTAGCTGTTGAACATGCCACCCAAAGGGGTACTGGAGCTCACAAAAGTATGACGCATATGCTTCTCCGGGATTATCCGGAAATTTCCAACTTGAGGGTCTTCTTGCGTATTCCTAGTAGACTCATGACAGGCGCTCCCAACAACGGACCTCGCAGGTGTTCGCGGAAACTCCCACAACGGGACTATTTCAAAGACTCGCACCACGGACAGAGCATGCAACTAGTGCCAGCACAGGCTTCAAGGGGTTCTTCGAGTAAACAGGCAACCCACACCCTCTTACCAACAACAAATCCAAGACCAACATGCCTAGAACCCTGATGCTTGAAGCACGGAGGTCAACTTTTTGAGTGCAACCTCGTAGCCACGTCTTTGAGCAGTCTTTTTCGTTGGGGTTCCATTTTGAGGGGAAAGAGTTGGAAGCCCTAATGATGAAGGATGGCGGCATTCGCAGTGCTGAGTCACTGCCTCTTCAGACCATGTCTGATTGATCACGCTGGCAGTTTTGGGTTCATTATCGATGGGCAAGATCATGGAAACTTGAGTCCGGAACCCTAATCTCTGTATGAGCACGGAAGTTCAGCCTTTGGCCGCCAGATATTACAGCTGGCTTCAAGATTCAAGGCGGCAAGATTCTGACTTGCAGTCGGGCACTGGCAAAGCCCGAAATACTACAAGGACAAACATGTGGGACCCGAGGATCCCCCAGGGTGAGTTTTGGAGGCTATGACAAAAACTAAACCCTTCTGGTGTGCCGCCTTTCAGGGATTTAGGAAAAGGGTTTGGCTTATCTCTAGTAGAGCATTTATTGCTACGTTCGCAAAGCAGCCCTCACTACCTGCATTTTTTCTAAGACGCCTACGGGGTCTTGTGCGGCGTAATCTTCCAAGGTTTAGGTGAAAAAAATGCGGGATCAGGCTGAGGGTTGAAGCTTCGGGCTGAGGGTTTTTGGTTCATTGGGTTCAGGGTTTAGACGCCGGCTTCCACCTCTTACCCTCGGATGGCAGTCGTGTCCCCGGCGCTCCTGGCGTGAACGCTAAAGCCCCAGAAGAGCTCCGACACCTTTTGTCTGTGCTCAACTTCTGATGAAATGGTCCATGATCTCGGGAAGACCCTCTGCATCGAAGGCTAATCCCAAACCCTATGTAACCGCCAAGACCTACACTCTAGACCTTAACCCAAAACTACAAACCCCAAAGGGCCCGATTCCCAAGCCCTACATCCCAATCCTACCCCTAGTCTGGTGGAGCTCAGGGCCCGTGTTCGCAGGCGCTCGACTTCCGCGTGCCGCCCAGTGCAGTCACGATGTTTGCAAGTTCTCTCAAAAAATTCACGGGGCTTACGCAGATTGGGGATCATCGTAAGGCCTATCTATCTTCAGGCCATAATTCTTAGCAAATTTCAGTGACCAACGTACCCATATAAAGGGGCCCTGTACATGACATGCTGGTATCTTTGCAGTCGTTTGACGGTCAAAGGTTGCTCCAAGGTCTTTTGGCCTTGCGCGGTTGAGGCTTGAGGCCCCAACCTCTATTGAACCCCCAAGTTTCATTTCACGTTCCATTTGTTTTCCATTCCCGTCAAAGTACCAGCCTACTAAAAGCGGCTGCACGTCTAAGGCGGCTAAGCAGACATTAGCTTGCTCACCTCAGCATCAGCGCTAGGCGTAAACAAAATGCCTGCGGCTTCCAGGGAGTTCCTCAAAAGTATAGGCCCCTTGGAATTCTGAAGTGTACTAGTTTGGAGGATTCTCCACGGACCCTAACCTTGAGAAACGCCCCAGCATCTCCTCCCACAATGCGGGTTAAAAAGCAATACATGATGTCCATTAAAACTATCTGTGCATACACCTGAGCACGTACATGGTTTGCCAGCAGTTGGGGGTATATGAGGGGACCCCTTTCCATGGTAATGCCCAAATGTGTCCTGCTACTTATTGCCTGATGCTCTTTCCGTATTGAACGGCCCTCCTACGGCTTCAATAGAAATGGAGATGTGTTAGCGTTGCGGCTACAGGTGTGTTAGGCTGCGCTACCAGTGCTTGGCATCGAGGTCCAAGAACTCAACTCAAACCAACCCTATACCTATTTTGGCAGTTTCCTGAAATAGGGGGTTCCCCAATGTACACCCCAGAAATTTGTAAACCCTGATTATAGGGACCCCCAAACAAGAACCATAATTGTAGGAAACCCCAATATCCTCAAGTGGCATCGCTGTCTCTGCACCGCGGGGGGAGGGATGAAATCTGAGAACTGAAGCTGAAGCGCGTGAAACTTGACCTCACAATTAGTCGAAGACAGAAGCCAGCAACTCAAACCTTAAGCATGATGTAGGGCACAATGCTATTTGGCATTCTGAAGACTCAAATGGAAAAGCTCGGCAAATGAACTGACAACTTGGGTCAGAGGGGTTATACACAAGTTTGTGTAGGGGCCCGAATATTCAGGATCGGGTATGGGGCAGTTTAAGATATACACATGAAAAGATCATAGCGGGACAATCTTTCCAAAGACACAACCGCCTGAGAGAATGCTACGAAGCGTAGGCCAAAGGAATTGCACGGATCATGCACTCTTCTACACTCTAAATTCGAAGTAAGCTATGAACATTTTAGCTACTTACCCAGGCCTCTATGCTGAACCCCACGACTTAGACGTTCACTAGGCTCATACTTGCACAACTATGTATGAAGTTCCACCATGGATGCAAAGCAATCAGACTTTGACTGCGAGACCCCGAGCTCTCAGCCCTCAAACCCTTCACCCATTGACTGATGACTCTCAACAACCAAATAAGGAGGACTCTTTACTAAAGACGATAGGCAGGCTGGGGGCTCCCCCAATCTATACATGTCCAAAAAATAATGCTGCACGACCTACATCTGGGGGTTAGCCTGAAAGATCAACGCAGGGAATTCCTGTTGATAGGGGAGGTGGGAGGGACAGCTTACGGTTGAAGGCTTTCGGGTTTCGGGCTCAAGTTGGCGGTTAGGGGTTTGATGGTTGATGCTTAGGTGTTTGGAGGTTGAGGGTCTAGCCCACGACTTGTGGGTTTAATTAAGGGCTTTAGGAGACATCCCTCCAAAGAACAGGCCCAAGCCAGGCTGCATCACGCCTGCTTGATATAAATTGAACATACAGATTTGAAAAAGCCGGCACCTGAAACCCCAAACCCTGTAGTATCCTAATTCCCGAACCGTGAAGTCTTTCCTCTAAAACGCTGGTTAAGCTCACGCCAGGCTCAGTTCTTGCGCGCCCAGTCCGCTGGGGTCCACCTGTGTAGCAATTATGTGTTTCGTGCTTGAACTAGGCCAAGTAAACCACACGCCAGAGCATGCCAAAATCTTTTTTTTTGGGGGGGGGGGCGGGG
>CAJNIZ010006780.1:6090-20726 GCA_905231905.1 Symbiodinium pilosum | reverse complement strand
AATTTTGATAACCACCCATATGACTGTAATAGGATCCCAATTTTACAAGGGTTGGGGCCAGAAAACACCTTATAACTTATAACAACCATACGAGTACACTGTAATTAATAGGGTCCTACTTTCAGATGCGTGGGGAAACTGAAGTCCCCGGATTATCTGTCCCGTTAAATGCATTCAGTGGTTGCAGTTTGAACATGACCATAGGCTTACCTCTGGTAAGCATAACCGCTCAATCCGATGGTAGTTTCCGTTTTCTTTTCCATTCGCATCATGCACTGCCAACCAGAGATAAGTATAGCCGACCAGTATACTTCATCCCTCTATAACGCCCAGAGAACCGGCTCTCAACGCCTACTCCTAAGGTCTATCTAGGGTTTCAGGCTTTAGGGTCGAGGTGTTAGGGTGAAGGATGTCTGAATCGTGCATTGTGGGGCTTCTAGGTACATATCATGTACCATGCACATCCCCTCAAGGCCCTTCCTGCCATGCCAGGAGATAAGTTCCCTGCTCATACTGGGGTCCATATGTTGATTGGAGATACAGCATTTTACTTCCGTCAGCTTCTCTTCAACAATAAACCCTCAACTTCCTACCTTAAACCCTAACCTTCTGGCCTTCTGGGAGGTCCTTGCAATGGACCCAAACTTTGCCACCTCCATAGCAGCTCATCAGCGGGTTCAGGGTCACGGGGTTCGGGTTTAAGGTGCTGCAGCATGGTGGGATTGTAGGTTGGAGGGGCATATATCTCAAAACATTAAGTACGCTTATGGCTCCAAGCGGTATCTGAAGGGGGACAGTAGTCATAGGTAAGGCTCCCTTTGGGGATCCATGCTTGCCCGAACCTAAGCAATAAACCCTATGGCTGGCAAGCGCATCCCGATACTAGTCCCAGATATTTGCACATAATATACACATATATATATATGTAGAGAGAGATATGTAACTGTATATGTTTAACTTACACCAATACTAGTACCTCTATACCCTCGCCCAATGGCGTTTAAGAACCCTTACCACAAGCGCAAACCTGGCGTGCTCCCAGACCTGTGGAAATTTCTGTCAGTTTAGGCGTTCAAGCTTCTACACTTAACGTCTGGACCTTAAGCCCCTAAGCCTTTGAAAAAACACGAGTCGTTCCCCTCCAGGTTGTTGAGATTGCCCTTCCCCTGCAAAAGCCTAGGAGCCTCAGGCTAAACGCTGACGGCGATATGCTGCAAACTGCTCCTTGAGAGCTACTGAATCAGAATGGTCTTCATGTTTGAGCCAGGTAAGACCTGATTCCTCTTCGGAAATAATATCCAACGCCCTGACCGCAAACCCTGACAGCAGCATAGCAACGCCTAAACCGCTCCAAATAATTTTAAGGATTTCAACAATCCTGGGTCCTGCGCGAGCCCCCAAATCCCAGCCCTTGGTGCAGTCTAGCCTCCCAAGCCAAGCTACTTTTGGCTACCCAAGCCGCCGCCCGTCCCCAAGACCCCCACTACCCAGGTCACTACGTTCAGGTATGTGAACGAAGCTCCCTCTGACGATGTGCTTTCGTGATTCAGTGTATGCAGAGGCACTCTCTACGCGAGGTTGGATTGCCAAAGACTTTTCACTGACAATTATACCCAGATGCCCGAGGCACGACTCGTTCAGAATAGAATCTTTATTCTATGTAGCCTGTTTAGCACGCGTATGTAATGAACAAAATTGGCAGCAGTTTTTCACATGCCAGTCCCGAAATTGCCATCGAGTAGGGTCCACTTTTAGTTACAATGCTATTCGAGCACGTTCTTTGTCAGCTGCCTGGTAGAATGCCCGCATATTGCATACTGAATAGCTGTAGAACTGTTATGAAGCGCTTACAAAAGGCTGAAACCGCTATGGCCCAACCAAACCCCTTCAACCTGGAAAGGGCCTAGGCCTACTGTCTGAAATCAAATATCCCCAGCTTCGTTAAATCCTGAAGCCCGGCACTTTGAACCCTACATCCTGAATCCTAGGCCACAATCTTCAACCCAGAGCCCCAAACCCTAAACCCTATATACATCCAACACCCCAAGCCCCAATTCAACCCCCCCAAACCCCTCAGGGCCGCGCCTCGGTGTTGGGCGGCTTCATGATCTATCGGCTTATCAGGCTGAATCCAGCCATACTTGCCTTTCCTCGGGTTGGAACATGAAGGAAGGTAACAGACCACGTTAAGCATTCTGTAATGGATTTAATGGATGCGTCTTTTCAGGGTTGGGAATTTGGTTTTGAGAATTTTGAGTGTAAGCCCGGGGCTTAGGGAAATTCAGGGCCAAAGGTGTCGTTTCACAGGGGAAGGGTTCGCAACAAGATCTAAGGGTTTGCATGACAAGAACCTCAAATGCACAGCCGAACGACACCGTTGGGATCTCCAAATGAACCAAGACTTCTCCCCAACAAAACTAGCCTTGAGCTCTAGACCATAAACCTCAAAGAAGCTTGACCTAAAAACCCAGAAATCCCCAACTCCTGCCGAAGTCGTACCCCATGTTCCGTGATTCGTGGCATATTATTTGGTAGCTGACATACATAGGAGGACCCCAAACACAAACCTCCTATCAGGAGCAAAACGGATCCCTAGGTTTTCAACGCACATGTAGGGCAAGGCGTCCAGTCTGTGCTGACGCCTCGGACAAAGTCCTCACCCACGTCTTCTCTCATGAAAGCACCTGCCCAACTTTGTGGCTTGAACAGGGTTTAGGGGTTTTAGGGTTTAGGGTTTAGATCAGGGATTTAAGGTTTAAGGGTTTGGGGATTGGAGATGTAAGGTTTGGGGCTTCAGGCTTTCGGATTGTCAAGGTGACGGCTCCGGTATCCCTGCAAGAAGACGAGACCATCTTTTGGGGGTAGAAGCAGGGCCCTACTGTCAGAGCCTCGCATTGTGGGCTTGGGTTTCTTGCTAGAGTCTGGGTTAGGATCTTCCCTCATGCAGCAGCAGGCCCAGATGGGCGCTGTTTCAAGCCTGAGCACACTCTATCTTCAGGGCCCTGAACCCAAAAAAGGACAAGCATGAGGATCAGACCTGAAGCGGGATTCGCTGGGGACCTTCTGGGTATAGCTGCCTTACCGAGGGCTGCCATGGATCTCACAGCCATTTACAGCAAAGAATGATTTCACTGGGAGCATCCCCGCCCTAATTATTGTAGCTTGGGGACATGCCTCAAACATGCTTGGTTGTGATCTGTATGGACACTCAGTGGTCTGGTCACTTCAAGGGCATTCGGCTATGGAACACCCACAAACATTCTTGGTTGGGGTCTCTCGAAACACTGTGAATTGGGCTCGGTAGGGACACTCCATGGTGTGGCCTTTCAAAAGCACTCTGTGGCTGGGTCTTGTGGTAATGCTCTGGTGTTGGACATTGAAGGACAGATGGCAACCAGTGCCTGGACCCTGAACCCAAGATGCAGACCTGCATGGACTAAACCCTCAACCCTAAGTAGTAGTTTCCATTCTCTTTTCCATTATCCCCATATAACCCCAATAGTATAACCCCAATATTACCCCTATAAGCCCTGAGCACTAAACCCTGTCGGACGCCACCTCCGCTCTCCATCATCTTCTGCATGAACTCCATCATTTCACCCTTGGCAGCAGAAGCTCTTCTAAGGGGAAACGTGTTCCGGGATAAGTGTTAGGGGTTCAGGGTCTGGGATTTAGGCTTGAGAGTTTATGTTTGGATGAAGATGACGATTTTGAATCTTAGGACAGGGGTCATGCAGTTGGGGGATTAAAGGTTTGGGCTGATTTAGGAACACGTGTGCCCTGGGTCAAGCCTAACTCCGCTTTGCACCGACAAATACTGACTCCAGAAGCCGCGAATTAGGGAACTTGTACACAACCAGAAAACCATGAATGGACCTGTTTATTGTAAACCCTGAACCCTACACCATTACCTTGGCAAGGCGCCCACTTCCCGCCACCGCCGCCGCCTTTTTTGGAGGCAGGCTTCTTGCTGGAGTTGGCCTGGCCGGGCAAAATCGGGCTCCAGAGTCAAGCTTCTTTGCTCCCAAATGCGTAGATTCATGTTAGGCTGCTGTTATAAGCTATTGCCAGCCCAAATCGTAAAAAAAAAACTACGATGTAGGCTGTCGGACTTAATTCTCAGCCGTCAAGTGCTCTCGGGGGGCTGCGGCGCAGTAGAGTAACCAGTGCAGAATGTTCGAGCCTCGGATGCCATCTTCCGAGCCATACGTGTTGCATGCCGAAACGTAGAAGTATGCAACAAAATTGATTCCGTAATGATCGTTTTCGACCTACAATAATTACAATACATCCCGAAGCCCAATTCTCATTGGATTAGGCTCCTGCATTTCATACGAATAAATCCAGACATATTCTCAGCTGCCATTTCGTTGTCCATAGTCTTTGCCGTTTGATTCTCCACGGTTCAATTTTTCCATTTTCAGGCCGTTACTAGATGGCCTTGAGGCCCACATCATTGGTTTATAGACTGTTATGATGGGTGTTTGAGAGGTTTAGGTCTAGCTACATGAAAACCTCCACTTGCAGGAGAACTCTGCTTGCTTCGCCGTAGCTCCTTCCTTCCAAGTCCATGAAGAACCTTTTCAAACCCTGCAGCTTACCTGAAGAACCCTTTCAAATCCTGTAGTTTAAGATCCGCCATAATTGAAGTGGGGCTTTGTTCCAACAGTTCTCTACATGCAGTCTAGTCCCTATGTATCTCCCCTCAAATATTTGCAAGAAACTCCTTGTAGAGTGCTTTATGCTGCCTCTAGAGTCTTTCGCGGGGCCCGCGTGCGTAAATCTGTTAGCAGCGTCCCACTTCACAGGAAATCTAGCTAAATCCTCGATCCGAAGCGTTCGGGGTGAGGGCCTCTTCCATCAGCGTGGAGTCAGAAGAGATGTCCTTCACGAGGGGGTTTGCGGCTGGATGAGGATTTCTTAAAACATTCATTCACTTTCTCTAAAGCCCGATGTATCCCTAGAGCCCTTCATTTTGAGAAGACTGCATCCATAAACCCTTCAGCGCGTCCCAATCCTGCAGAAGATGCAATTGCCTTGGGTTTTGGGGCATACTATACAGAAGCCATATACGGCCTCCGAGTCATACTGCGACAAGCTTCGGCCTTAGGATTCCAAGTGGTAATGCGAGGAGCGTCGGAAAGCGATTTCCATATGAAACTGAAACAAGCTTCGGAGGGGCACTTCCAAATAAAGCTGTAACAAGAATTGAAACCAGGCTCCCGACAATGACATCACGACTTACGACGAGCTTCGGTAGAACGCTCCCGAGTGTTTTTTCACAAAAATTCTCTAATCTTCCACTGTCTGGGAGCATGTTGGGTTTGTCAAGAAGATCTTCTGACAAGCCCAACATTCTCCCTTGAAGAGGTTGGCTCAAGGACTGAGTGGACTGATGCGGCATAGCAACAGCCACACTGCAAGGACATAAAATGCTCTCACTTCCAAGTACTTTTCTGGCTCATCCAAGCTACGGAACCCGAAGCCATGATTGGTGGACATGGCTTACAGCAGAAGGTGCCATAGGCCCCAAACCAAACTACTAAATGCTACATTCTGAACCTAAACCCTAAGGCCCAAACCCAATTCTCTAAAGCCCAAACCCTCCACAAATTACCGCGGAATCTACACCCCCAAACAGACCATACATTTCATCATACTACACCTGTCCTGCAGCGCTTGCTGCGCAGCACTCCTCACACAGCTCAAGATTAGAGGAGACATGAAGTCAATTAGAGGGTTCCAAGAAATAATTTGAACTAAGCCCACTATCAATGTAGGTATACGCACTGGTTTTTGTTGAGAAAGTCTTCTTCTCATTCAGATTTTCGTGACCATATACAGGTTGAAACATGCAACTGGCATTAAGACACAACAACTTCCTTTGAAACACATGGAGACTGTACGGAATCAGGATATGAGGTGTCTTCCTGGAGGCCCCAAGCAGGAATGGCAGCTAGACCCCAAACCCGTGCTGGTGTCACCTTGTTCCAACGTTTGCCTCCGTGGGCTCTTTATGCATCATACTCTAAGCCCCTGAGCCCTGATCCCTTTAGGGGTTATTTGCTTTTCCCTCAATACCTAAACCCCAAGCCTGAAATACTAGCTTCTATCTTCTTTTCCATTATCCCTATATAGTCCCCTATATAACCTCAATCTAATCCCCTATATAACCTCAATATAGTCTCCTATGTAACCCCTATATAATCTCCTATATAACCCCACTATAATCCCCTATACAGCCCCTATATGGTCCCCTGAATAATCTAGACCCTCATCAACTTAGGAGTTTCAAAGCTAGGCAAGGCCTTTGACACAGAAGTGGCGGATGGCCCCTAGATACAATGAGCCTTCGTGATATATTGTAATATGGGTTAATATTGGGATACTGGAAAAGAAAATGGAAGCCACTGTAGTCTATTGGGTTAATACTGGGATAATGGAAAAGACAATGTAAACTACTATAGTCTATTGGGGTTATATTGGGATAATGGAAGAGAAAATGGAAACTACTGTCTAGGGTTCTGGTTTAGGGTTTACCTTTATGAGTGCTGCATGGATTCCGTCTCTGTTCCTCTGCTCCGAAGCGTCATCTATCCAACCGTGAAAATACTTTTTTGAAAATGGCACTAGACAGGCGCCATTGGTACTTCCCAACGTTCAACATTTGTGAAAGGTACCGCTTTCCAGCTGGGTACCCTTCACTAAGCCCTTCTCCAAAACCTTTGTTTATTTGGCCAAGAAACTGCTCTGCGGCCCTGGGCTTCACCAGTTTCGGTTCAGGGTTGAGGTGTTTAGAATCTTATGAAGGTTTTGGCATTTGGGTCCTAGGGTTTGGCTTAAGGGCTTGGGGTTTAAGATTTCGGGTGTAGGCTTGGGGATGAAGCTTGGGGACTCTAGCTCAACTCGGACCTTGGGAGCCTTAAAGCCTGAAACAATGACTGACAGTTTTGGACAAGGGGAATCTCTGGAGTTGACCAGGACCTTTGGCCTCATCTAGCTGATGATTCCAGCTCGGCCTAGATACCTTAGCTTCAGAAGAAACACGGCTAGGGCTGCTAAATCAACCCCTGCATGTGATAAAACGCACATTTGCTCCGAGGATTTCGAAAAGGCAACTCAATAGGCAGAACAGACTCAAGCTGTCCCAAAATCAAGCCGAAAAACATTGAAACCATCCATCAGTGGGGGAACCTCCCAGAGCCAGCTTGAACGGCACAAAGGCCAACGCACAAACCACAGGCAACACCCCCGAACGTGAGCCAAGACCCCAGACTCGAAAGCTGAACACAGCCAAGCGCTGAATTCTAAGAGCACTGGACCCCAGGAACCCTTCCTTTGGCACAACTTACTGCAAGTCCAGGGGACACCTTCGTAGCGCAAAGATGTCCTGCCCAAGGTATAAAGTGACAACTACAACAACAGTGACTGTGACAGTGTTCCGGGTTTGAGACCTTCCGGGCTAGGTGCAAGGTTTTCATGGCAGTTTTGCAGAATAATTCCCAAGTGAAAACCCTGGGAGGGATTCCTCATGATCCGTTTTGACGCGCGCCTATCTCTGCGAGGATCAACCAGGGTTGTCCCTGAGTCCTAAACATGACGGGCTTCGATTCAGGAAGAGAAAGCTCAAGCTAAACCTAGATTCGATCCTGTAATATGTATACCTCGTAATCTTCCCCTAATCTCAAGCCCCGGATAGAACATGGAGGGGAAGGATCGTAAACGTGACGCGTCGCAGTTCATGTATGCAACAGTGAGGCCCTGCAGAAGGAGCCCTTGGTCTCAAGAATGACCTGAAGCTCGAGTCCATGAGCCTGAGCCAACCTGATGTCCCCTTACCTGGATTCCTACCCAACAAGTCGGTGGACTATGATTCCGGTTACTTTCCTGCAGGTTCCTTCTAATTCGGATGTTTCTGTTTCCGGGATGCAAGCTCAAGTGTCACGAACTGGGATCCGTCCCAACGCAGTGCACAACCTTCCATGTACAGCCTTGCTTTATATATACTATCTAGACACAGTTACGTTTTTTTCGGAGACTATTTTCGGTGCCTAGACTCAGCCCTACGGGATGCTTGTTCCAGGTGCTTGTGGACTTCGGCCCCAAGAGGGGTTCAAGTTGGCATGCCTTCGCTTCTTGGGCGGGGGGCAGGGAAGTTTGGACCTCTTTTTCGCAGGGAATGAATTGATTGAAAAAAATGGAGAATCAAAGAGAACATGCATTGGAAACTGGAAGCTAGGGTTATCAGAAAGATATAGGGGCATGTACTCCGTTATTTGATGTTATGTAGGGCTAGTATGAAGATCTATTTTCCTGCCTTGCTAACCACAGAAAAATTTCCAAAGGGCAACACAGCAACCTTCCGAAGTCATAAAAAGGAAGCAATATCCTCATCTGAGAGAAATTACATATGCCAAGCCCCCCAAAAACGGAACCCCAAGTCCCAACTCTGAAGGTGTAACCGACCTGATGGAACACAAGCCTGCATCCTTAAGCGTAAGCTCTAGAACTCAAGCCCAAAATCTAAGGCTGCAAACCGTAAGCCCTGTACCCTCCCTCACCCTAAGCGCGAGATATGTCGACCCTAAGCCCTAAGCCCTGAACCCTTTACTCCAGACCTTTTAGGAATGGAGGCCGAGACCTGGAAACCCAACTCCGACAGCCTGCCCAAGCACGGTTGGCCCACTCGCCCGGCAGCAAAGTGATTTGTACAGTGGCCTTTCATTGGCACATGGATTAAGGATCCCGTGGCTTAGCGTTTCGGTGGTCGAAATCTAAGCAATAGGGCTGATGGTGCTCTGGGCTTAGCCTCCTCCTGCTACAGCTCCTCTCTCTCAGCTATCTTGTTTCAACGTCGCCTCAAACCCTCCTCGTCATTTACTTCTGTGTATCCTCCCGTAAGGACTCGATACAACCCTTAATCGTAATCGCATAAACCCTGGACACTAAAATCTCTACCTGAACCTGAAAGGTACTAGTATGTTGGCTCTTTGTACGGATTTTGGACCAGTTTTCGGTAACCCCCCAAACCCTAAACCCCCTAAGTCCTTACCTAACCCTAAAATACAGTCCCTCCACAAATGGATCACAGGAGGCCTGATATTGGCCGCCGATCCTGAGCCCGGAGCTTTGTCTTCGGGGGTTGGGAGTTTTTGGGTTGAGCGTGTTGGGGTCTTAGAGGTTTATATTCATATATATATATACATATTTACATAGATAGATTAGATAGATAGATATAGAATGATATGGAGGTTTGGGGGCTTTAGAGGGTTGAGGGTTCCTTCCCCTCATAGTGTAGGAGGGTCAGGTGTTTGGTTCCAGCGGCTTCTTCCATTGGACTGTGGCAATGCCATCTAACCTCCACATGGTGCATTCCACAAGTTAGGGTTGATTTTTGCGGGATTCCTAAACTTTTCACAGTAACATACAGTGGCGAGGATTCTGCAATGTTTGGGAGTAGACAAGGGGGTCTGAGGGAAATGCACACCTGACTATAGCTCAAGCACCTCATCAAGCACTTCCGCTTCCAGAATTCTAGAGGCCCCAAACCCACCCAAACTCTGAGCCCGAAAACCATAAAGCCCCAAACCCTTAATCCGTGAACCCTAAACCCTAAATCCCAGATTTTGTGGAACTTTGGGATCTTGGGCTTGAGGGTGAAGAGATCGCCGGTAGGCTGAGGAGCCCACGCTTCTAAACACAAACCCCGTATCTATCTGTAAATCTACTATTACTGTTACTCTTGATATAAATGCCAATATTACAATTCGTATCTCTATGACTGTTATTATATGCTTATTCTGAATACAACTATTCCTCTCATCTTCTACTCTTACTACTGTTATCAGGCACCCTTATCATATTGAAATCACGTGACATGCCTATAACATGTCATCATGTCTGTACGGCGCCGCACTTTTTTGCCGGAATTGTATCCGGGCTGTCTATTGATTTCGATTTAGGGTCCAAACTGTTGGGTCCCACCCTATACCACTGGAAGCTATAACCCTTGTTTAACTCAGCTATGGTCATATAGTATACTCCTAAACTCCATAATATCCTGAGGACCCATTTGGGGGGTTATGGAGCTCGGACTTTTCTGGTGCCGTGGAAGAGCTTCCCGGCTGGAGTTGCGCAAATTGGGGTTTAGGCCTTTGGGTTTAGGGTTTGAGGGGATGGTTTTTAAGGATTTATGGTGTGGGGTTTCAGGCTCAGCTGTTCGAGGATTGGAGCTTTTCACTCAGGGTTAGGCTGAAGTGGCAGAATTGCTGTGCTAACATGTTCTGTGCTCTCAATAGGGACGTATGTTCCTAAAGTCAGTCATGCCCCTGCCCCCTCATCCCTCCAGGAATTTTTGCTGCAGGTGCTACGTATTCGGGGACAGACCGACATTCACATGTCCTCCTATGCAAGGCAACTTCAAGGAAACTGCTTGTCCTTAAGTTTGGGGAAAAAAGTTCCAGAAGGGCGTCGGGCTACAGGGCCGTGACCCCGAATCCAGGAAAGGACTGCTCTAAAGCATC
This sequence comes from Symbiodinium pilosum, assembly GCA_905231905.1. Lineage (NCBI taxonomy): Eukaryota > Dinophyceae > Suessiales > Symbiodiniaceae > Symbiodinium > Symbiodinium pilosum. The sequence goes on along the minus strand of CAJNIZ010006780.1, from coordinate 10,203 downwards.
CTTCAGCCTCTCAAAGATGAAAAATCTGTGAAGGTCCCGAACAACTTGTTCTTAGGGTGGGGTTGTGGGCTGCGGAACTCTGAACCTGAAATCCCATAGACCTCAATTTCCATTTCATCTTCCACGTGCTTTTCCATGTGACTTCCACTCGTACGTCAAAACTCCTGAAGGCCAAGTAACGCATTGCACTGGTAGATCGTCTCATTCTTCTGCATGGCCTGATGATGTCAGGTTTCCGCTGTTGTGGCTCAGGGTTTTTGGCCACTGGCTTTAGCAACGTAACCCCCCCAGTCCAAAATTACTTCGGGCTTACGTACCTACAGCTTCATGGGCTAGGCTGAGCTTATTGGAGGGCCTCAGGTCGGGGGCTCGAATTTTGGTGGCAATCATCATAAGAATACTACTGATTAGATTGACAGAGCTGTTGCATGACTCGTGTATGACTATCCTTACTTGGATTCTATCTTGCGGTCGTCATAGAAATCTGTATAATTGTGGCTACTGTATCAACAACCAATGCTTGCAATACTGGGCTGTCCAAGTTGAATTGCTACCTGTTGAGCATGCGGGTTGACGCCCTTGTAGAACTCCGACCTACTGCAAGTGAGGCTGTCGCCAAAATCATTGCCTTTTGTTTTTCTTGGAGCTCCCAATGCCGTGGGCAGAGAGGGCTTCCCCAAACACATGTCTCCCCCGCCCCCATACACCCCAAAGAAATAGATCCCTTGTGTCTGGGATCCTCCAAATCTATGATCCTCTTAAGATCTTCACATCTCAAAGGAAACGCATTGGGGAACTACCGACATGGATGCTATGACTAAAGCTGTAGACCCTCTCACTTGTTTTTGGGCTGCCTTGGTTTTTAAGTAATGAGGGCAGGATATAACCCTCAAGGAGCTACACCAGAAGGTCTAGACAAGGGTCAATGCCTATTTTGACGGCATCTCGTAGTAGATTGCCACAAAACGGCCAGCCATTGCGATCGGATGTCCTAAACAGCTAAGCCCCAAACTTTGACCCCTTACTATAATTATTCTTATTGCTATTGATATTCTTACTAATATTGTTATTGCTATTGGTATTCTCGTTATTACTATTATGAATCCGGGTTAGGGATTCTCCTGCCCAAACTCTAAACCATGAATCCTCAAACTCTAAATACTGAACCCGAACCCTAAACCCCAAATACTAAACCCAAATCCAAAGCCCCACTGTACGGGAGATCCGCATACCTTGAACCTTGAAAAGGATGGTCACCATCTTTGCTGGCCGGCGGCTCTTTTTGCGATCTTCCCCACAAGCGAATTTAGCTTAGCCTTCCTTGAAATTTGCGGATTTAGAGGCTCCGAGGCTTCTGGTTACTATGAAAGATCCTCATTCCATGTGCGTCTTGGGCTTTAGCATCGAAAAAGCGTTTCTAACAGGGACCCCTTTGGGAGTTTCGAGTTTAGGGGATAGGAGTTCGGAGTGATAGCGCGGAAGGTCTTAGATTAATTGGGGGTTCAGTTTTAATCTTGTGCTGGGTTTAGTGAAGAAGCCCTGTTTAATCCGTTTTGGCAGCCCGTTCAGTTTCAGGCCATCGTTTGGAAGACCCTGTTTAATGTAGGCCTTGTAAAAGGGAAGCTGCAAGTTTTGAGGCCCCAAGAAAAGAATTGAAAAGGCAGCCCTTTCAAATCATTTCCCAACTCAGCCCTCAGAGCTTCAGACCCAAAATCCAAATGCCAAATCCTAAACCTGAAGCCGGCCAGTTTCAGTTGAACTTCTTACTTGAAACCCTAAGCCCTAAACATCATCGCCGAAATCATTTGGGCAAACGGGGTAGTCCAGCAGACCCCTGGACCATGAATAAATCCTTTGTTGATAGACCTTCCTTAACCCGCAAGCCTTGGACCTCCGCAAGTTTTGGGGTCCAGACCATCCCTGTGTAAATCAATCCCCAGAACCCTCAGAACCGCGGGAGGTTTCGAGGAGCCCGTATTGAAGACTCCCGTTCCCTATTTTCTGGGGTCCCTATTCTTAGGGGGGACCCCAGAATTCAAAGAAGGTGCAACATTAGAGTTGTTTAAGATTTCTGGAGCTTAGGGTGCAGGATGTTAAGTTCTTCGAAGGCGAAAGCACATCAAATCAGCATTCACTTGTCTCCATGAACCCACTTGCAGCTCCGAAACGGCGTGTTGGCCGCGTTCTCGCTGTCGGGATTTTCGACTTTTGGCTTTTTGACTGGCGCCTGAACCCCGGTAGTTCCTTTCCGGAAATGATTCTTGTGCACCCCAAAATTATCACACCCTACGATCTAGGTAGGGTGTGGTGATTCGGGATTTACTGTAAGTAGTGATATCGAGTTCAAGACCATGGTCTTTGTATGGACTTGCTTCCATACTAACGCCCTTCTTGCATGAGATCGTTTAACTACAAGACAGTAGTATAGCATCCCATGGGAAACTGCATGGCTTAGTGGAGCTGCCGGCCCTCATGGGGGCCAGTACCAAAAATCCACTACATGGCCCGGTCCGTTAGCTCTAAACCCTCTACCCTACACCCTGAAACCCTAAACCGAAAACCTGAACCCTGAACTTTGAAACCCAAGCCCTCTGCCAGTCCATTGGAGTCGAAAAGCCACTACGCTGCCCGGCGCCGCGGGCGCTGGCCGCTTAGTTCCCGGCCCAATCTGCGCCTTCAGATTAAAGGGGATTTGGAGTTTAGGGTTGTGCGGGGATACAGGGTTTAGGATTTATAGGTTTTAGGATTTCAAGGGTTTAGGGTTCAGGGTTCTAGGGATAGCATAGGGACAGTATTGGGACATTCTACGGATGTTACAAGGATATATAGGTGTATGAACCAGCGGAAAACAAAATGGACTCTAGTACAGTACTTGGTGCCTGGGGGTATAGATATGGGAACAGGTGGAGTCGGGATCCCATCTTGGGCTAACTGTTGAAGGCTACGATTGCGTTTAGGGTCGGGGTTGTTTTCTGAATCATGTTAGAATTCTGGTCCCTTTTCTGAATACTCTATTTTTTCCGGGAAACATTGTAATAGTTACCAGAGGAGGCACCAGAATTTTGACAACCTTCCACATGAAAGATTTTAGACTGGTGCTTGGCGAGAATCATGACAAGGTAACAGCAACTGCGATAGTCAGAGGGAATCGTAATCGTGGAAACAACAAAGAGTAACAGGAGTAGTAGCAGCACTAGTAATACTAGCAGCAGCAGCAGCAGCAGCAGCAGCAGCAGCAGCAGCTGTGCTTGGTACAGGTAACCGCAATAGGAGTCGGAGTACGAATAACAGTTCTATTGCTAGCACACTAGCAATGAATATCATATTGAAGAAGCAAGACAAGTACCAACAACAGACGGTTATAGTAACAGTGCGGGCCAAAGGAATAAGACGGATATTGGCAGTAGCAATTGCGACGGCAATGAAAACATTCAAAAACAACAATGGGAAGAGCGCCAGCCATTGAATCACAACCAAGACATTCATTGGAGTCTTGACAGGAGCAAGAATAGTCTCGTCATAGTGGTAGCAGTAGCAATAGAGGTATTGTTTCAATGAATGTGTGACTTACCTCGAATGGATCCCTGTAGCTGTCCCCAAATCATCCCCACGAATTTTCTCCTCCCCGGTTCGTTGTCTATTCCTTCATTCCCTATCAACCAGACCCGAAGCTTGACCCCAATCCATGTAATGGAACCAGGTAGATCACTACTTGGAGGTATGGCGTAGGCAGAAGAAGGTCGTGTAGGGAACCTTGTGGGTAAGAATAAGGTTTTGGAGCATATCCTGCCAAAAATACCAGGACGCTCGCAAGAAAACCTTCACATCACGCAAAGTTCTCACAAGATAGGGCATCTTGGCGTGGCTGAGCTTGTCCTGGCATCCTAGATTTGTAGCTTTGGATGACGTTTTCCATCCTAGACCACGAAGCATCTTGCGGTACTCGGTGTTGACAAGGATGTAGCGGCAGCTTGAGCATTTGTAGTGCACATGGAAGCACTCGAAGCTGACGTGCCCTGCTATGAGATTTGGATTATCTTCAACCTCGGGTCTCGCCTTCCTGCTATGATTCGCCTGTTCTGCCCTTCAGTTTTTGGTGACGGCGCCTCTACG
>CAJNIZ010006779.1:6919-17137 GCA_905231905.1 Symbiodinium pilosum | reverse complement strand
ACTCCTGAACCCCTTTAACCCCTAACTCCTAAACCCCTAACTCCTGAACCCCCTAACCACTAGACTCTTAACCCCTAAAACCCTAAACCCCAAAACCCTAAACCTTAAACCCCTAAACCTTACTGTGGGGAGCCTCACGAGCTTTGGTTTGTTGATCCAGGAGATGGTGACAGCGGCCAGGGGCAGGAGTCTCAAACCTCATTGGAGCTATGGACTAAAGGGGGTTATACGGGGGATCATATATGGTTTTAGGGATTTAGGGATTTAGGGTTTAGGGATTTAGGGTTTGGATTTTAGGGTTTAGGGGGATACATGAGCCATGATCTAAACACCTTAAAAGGGGTTAGATAGGGGATTCTATAGGGGAGTGGTATGGGGGTGATTAAGGGGGATACTAGGAGTTTAGACAATGGTTCATTTGAGCTATGGAATAAAGTTAGACTGGGGGGGACCTATAGGGGACTATTTAGGTTTTTTGGGGGGGATATGCTACAAATTTAGTCCAGGGCTTATTTGAGCCCTGGTCTTTAAATTCCTAGTATCCCCCCTTAATAGCCCCTATCATATAGGGTTTCGGGTTTTGGGTCTAAACTCCTAGTATCCCGTTTTATAAACCCTAATATACTCCCCTATATAATCCCCTTTGTAACCCCCTTCTAAAAAGTTTTTAGACTGTACCTCATGTAGGGCGAGTCATCGCTTCGCTTGAAGTTCGGCTTTAGGTTTTAGGTCATGCAGCGAGCATTCAAGGTTCAGGGCTTAGGATTTAGGGTTTACGCATTTAGGGTTGTCAACAAGGAGGGTCCCTGATTAGCTACGATAATCATACTTGCATACTTGAGACATGTTTAAACCCTTCTTCTTCCTCACCTATCACTAAACTTCTGAACCTTCAAGTAGATTGCATGGTGGCTGCAGAAGATCAACTGTTAGTTTATGGTCGTTCTTAAAAAATCTGTCCCAAAAATGGTCACGAAGTAGGCTCCCCGTTTAGGTTAGGATCCCTCTCTACGAAAGTGTATTCCCAGTACGCCCTCCTTTCCCAGGACCTGTCGAACAACCTCCAGATATGAGCTGTTGTTAACGTTAGGCTTATCAAGGGACCATTAAGGGTGGACACAGGGGTCCCTGTGTCAGTTCAGTCTAGTCCGCAGTATATGGAATTCAAAATCCTGAATTAAATAGAATTGCCCTTGTCATTTTCAATGAACTTTCCCATTCGACTGTAGCTCTTCCGTGCATTTGGACCTCGCGCTGCCTCATCTCATAGCATGTCCCAAAACCCAAAACCCTAACGCCAACCCTCGACCCTAAAACCCTAAACCCTAAACCCATAGCACGTCCGGTTTGTATCAACTGGAAGTTTCCTCAAAGCACTTTCGCGTATCTATAACCCTATATAGCGGAGAATCAGATGGAAAAGACGATTTAGGGTTTAGTGTTTAGGGTTCACGGTATTGGAGAATCAAATGGAAAGGAAAATGCAAAATGAAATGGAAACNNGGAAACTGGGATTATACGGTGGTTCATAGGGTCATATACTACGAGCAAGCTGACATTGTAATCTACCAGGGGTGCAGGGAAATTCGAGTCAATGCTACCCTTCAGTTTAAGGAACAGTGGAAGTCGGTGCGTCAACAGTCCTGGCTGGGGTTTTGCTGAATGGCGTTTTAATCAAACCATGACTGCTGTTTGACTGTATGAGATGACGTCATACTGATGCTGAACACCCCCGCCGCNNCCCCCCCCCCCCGCCCCCGCCACCTCTAACATTAAATGTTCCCTATTAGGGACTAAATTCGGGACTGTACTCAACTAAGGTCCCGTGGTGAGGCTAAAACTGACAACAGCTCATATGGGAATACCAGGTTTATGGGGCTTGTCGTTGGCGCTAGATACATTTGTCACTGGGCTATACTTTTAGTTCCTCTTAAGTAGATAGAATATGGCTTCGGGTATAATATAAAAAGATCCCTCTATACCCCATATTCTATCTACTTAAGGGGGACTATACCTTGAACCTCGCAGTAGTACGCATTGGAACAGTGCATGCAAACCACTTGAGAACTTCAATTACTGGGGCATGGAAAAGAAACTCGAAACCCTAAACCCTAAACCAACTATATACTATTGTTTCGGGTTACGGGCAGGCCGTAAAAAGCACGGAATATAGTATAGCAAGACTCTTCACCTGGGGATAGAGACGACTTTAGGACCCATTCTCCACTCCCTACAAACCACCCACAAGCAAACTCAAACAGCAGTTGAGCTATAGTTCATTGGGTTTAGGGTTTAGAATCCATTTGGTTCATTGAGCTAAGGTTTTTGGTTTCTGCAGTCAATGCGAGCTGTAGTCTCAACTCCTATTTTTCTTAATCACCCCTATCATACTACCCTGTATAATCACTTGCATAACCCGATTGAAGGACTGTAGACTGTAGCTCAGTTGATGAGGGCAACTGGAAGGTTGACAAGAAGAAGAAGAATACAAAGTGTGGCAGACATACTTATCAATGGCAGTGGTAGGACCAAGAAGAAGAAACAGGATCACAGCTGTCAACAGTCATAATTGTAAGCCGTAATATCATTGTTTATTGCTGCCGCTGCCGCCGCCGCCGCCGCCGCTGCCACTGCTGCTCCTGCTGCTGCAGATGCTGCTGCTACCGCTGCTACTGCTGCTACTGCTGCTACCGCTACCTGTACTGCTCCGCTAGTGCTACTACTCTGCTAGGCTAATCCCTTCTTGCTGATATTAACACTCACCAAACGGGGTTGGATAGGGGTATATAGGAGAATAAAGAATGAAATGGAATCTGCTAGATTGAAGTTTACGGTGTGCGGCTGATATTAAACACTCTTGTGGGCCACTAAGTTATGTAGGAAATATTGATTGTAGCTTAGGTATACAGCCTGGTATCTGAATTACTCTGAACCTCCAAGCACTCAGCAGTTACATTCCTTTCTGGTTACACCCGAAAGCCTAATCCCTAAACACAAAACCTTACTCCCTCATCCCCAAGCCCGAATATCAAAATTCTGAACCCTAAACCTGAGTTCGAAAACTTTGAACCCTGAAGCCTAAACCCTGATCCCTACTCCTTAATCCCTGAAACCCTAAACCCTAATCTCTGATCCCCAATCCATACACGCTAAACCCTAAGCCCTAAACGCTACATCCTAAACCCCAAACACTAAACCCTAAATCCTAAACCCGAAGACCTAAACACCACCCTAATTTAGATCCCAAACCCCAATCCCTAAACCCTAAATCCTAAACTCGAAGCCCTAAACACCAAACCCTAAATTTACATCCTAATCCCTGAACCCTAAACTCTAAGTTTAAGTCCTAAGCCCTAAACCCTAAACCAGGAAGTCTATCCTTGAAGCATCGTCTCCAGGTGCTCGACAGCTCCAGGCCTCCTTTTTGCTTGACGAGAGTTTGGCATCCTAAGATGGCAATTAGGGTTCAAGGTTTAGTTGGGGTTTAGGGTTCAGGGTTTAGGGGGTTATATAGGGTATAATGGAAAAGAAAATGAAAACTATTATAATGGGGTTAGAAAGGGATCATATAGGGTTTGGGGTTTTGGGCTTGAGGATTTAGGGTGCAGGGTTTGGGGGTTAGGGTTCACTGTTCAGCATTTAGAGATTGGAGAATAGGGTTTAGGGTTTAGGGATTTGAATTTTGGGTTTGGCGAAGAGTAATGGCTCGTAGTTCAGATTATCAGCCTTTTAACCCCCTGTAACCAGAGTTACTAACCATTTAGCCGCAAGCCCAACGCATCTACGTTAGGGTCCTGTAAGGGAAGTCTAAACCTAAACCCTGAACCCTAATCCCTAAACCTGAATCCCCAAACCCTAGTTCCCAACCCTAGTCCCTAAACCCGAAACCTTGACCCTCAACCCCACACCCTATGTCCTAATCCCTAATTCCTCATCCCCAATCCCCAAACCCATAGAAATATCTATATATATATATATATAGGGGAAACCAAGAACAAATAATTCCGTACGCCGTAAGATTTCCCTACGGCTTCCTAGGGTCCGATTGGGGTGCTTTTACAGCGTCCTCCTCAAGTTTGGGTTTAGGGTTGAGAAAAGAGGGTTTAGGATTTAGGAATTAGGGTTTAGGGCTTGAGGATTAGGGCTTAGGGATCAGTACTTCCCAAAAAGGTCGTCAGCCTCTTGAAAGGGGATGCCAACGAGGGACCCGTAATTTTTGGGACAAAACCTCACAGGACTTTGTGGATCCTTGGTACCTTTCCTCTTCAGAAAGGAGTCCTCTCGGTTTAGGGTTTAGGGATTACAATAGTACCCCCCAAAGGTACCACCCCCCAGATTTAGAACCCTATCAGGCCTTCTTAAGCCCTATTTAATCCTTATTAGCTACTCTTGAACACTGGGGTGGTACCTTTGGGGGGGGGTTCTACTGTTGATGGATGAAATCTTGCACTACCTAGGGGCCCTAAACTACTGTAATTCCTAGGCCTCCAGGGACTAAGGGTGGTGCAAGATTTCTTCCATCAACAGTATTGTAATCCCTTACTGTTGAAAAACGCACTGCGCTTTCCAATCATCAACTTGGATTTGGGTCTGAGCTGCACCTGGCCGAAGCGTAGCCCGTGGTCTAGAGGCATGTTTTCAAACATACTGTTTCTCAGGTGGGGAGTATGATATTATGTATATATCGGGATGATATTTGCTTATTCTCTGCCCCTTAACCTTGTGCCCTAGACTCTAGACCCTACACCTAGATCCTAAACTTGGTGTTCACGCACAGCCGATTACACTCACATTGTGCCACTCGAAGAATCCTAGACTCCTCCTACACAACTTAAACCTAAACCTCAATCCCTGAACCCTAAAACCTAAACCCTAAATCCTAGCCACCCTCAAATTTCAAACAGACTGCACACCGCAGACCTGCATCCCAAGCTTTCAGCGCCAAAGCCCAAAACCCTAAATCCTAAACCCTGAACCCTGAACCCTGAGCCCTAAACCCCAACATCCGAAACCGCTAGACCCACAGATCAGCAGAAAGCAGGTTGGGAATCTTCGGCAACAGGTTGGGCACGCAGATTTCCTGTTTAGGGTTTAGGTCCAAGTACAAGGCGGATGTCCCCAAATTGAAGACAAATATATGCGATACATAGGGGATTAGGGTTTAGGGTTTTTGAGAGTTCAGGGTCTAAACTCCTTAAAGGGGGCGATATCAAGGAAAATATAGGGGAGTATTACAGGGATGATAAAGGGATTATAAAGAAGGCTGTAGCTCATATGAATGGTAGTTTCTACACACGGACGCTTCAGGTAGCACTACTTTGGGCAGGGGCCCCTACATAAATCCTAAACCCCTAAACCCCTAAAACCCTAAGAACCTTAATATAAGACGGCTCTCGCCCTCTACCATGGTCTTTCCAGATGAGAACATTCGTTGTTTCCAAGCTCCCCCTTGACCAATCTTGACGTATTTTCCTAGGGTTCAGGGTGTAGGGTTTATTCTCCTAGGGTGTAGGGATTGGAAGCATGTTTGCCCTACACTCTCAAACCCAGAACTCTATCAGCCCGTACGTCAAAGCGAGGTTGATGCCTAAGAGCCTTTGTATGCTCCATTTGGTAGCTTCCCAAAACAGGGGGGCCCCAGTACAGACCCCAAATACTGTAATCTTTATCCCAGATGTACCCCCTAAACCCTAAACCCTAAACCCTACCCCCTATATCCCCTGTTAGGGGTACCCCTAAATTTTGGAAACTACCTTTGTGGCGATTTGATCAGCTGCGCTGGGCCCAGGTGAGTGTGAGCCCAGATCTGGCTGAGGAACTAGGGTTTAGGGTTTAGGGTTTAAGGTTTAGGGTTTAGGGTTTAGGGTTTAGGGTTTAAGGTTTAGGGTTTAGGGCTTAGGGTTTAGGGTTAACTAATAGGACTAACAGTTTAGTAAATGTATATACTAGTAATAAAGAATAGAACCAACAGGCTGAGATATATGATATGGATAATTCCTGGTAATCAGAATGTATCATAAGACAAACCATATATAATGCTTGTGGTAATAGTAGCTACAATAATGGTGATAATGTTGGGCACAGTAATTGGTCTCTTCCTTTCCCCCTAAACCCTGAACCCTAAAGGGCGTTCTGCATTTGAGGTCAGACCAGGTGGTGCACGACGAACGAGGCACGCTGGCTACATCTCCTTTGTACAGCATGATAATAGGGCTTAGGGTGTAGGGATTTCGACCCACCCAACCCGCAAAGTTAGGATCTTATTTGAGTGGTATGATACGTTTAGAGTCCTAAATGTGGGGGATGGGCCTCTGATTCAGGTGGTTCGGCCTGGTCGGAGACCTTTATTAGGCGTTTTGCGGTTCTGCATCATCAACGCAGTGTGCTATCGAAAGTACTCTAAGCCTCCACGGGGGAGAGAAGGGAGCAAGCTATGTCATCCCCCGTGAAGCTTTTGGTCGTGAACCGCAGGTCCTGAGTTTGATTGGTGGCGAGCAGGACGCAACCTGGCACGGGGTTTCGGGTTTAGGTTTAGGAGTTGAACACTAGACCCCAAACCCTAAAGAGCATTTTATGGCTTAGGGTTTGGGGTTTAGGGTTTGGGGATATTTGTCTGGTATTAGCAGAGTGTGCTCCCGCAATCAGCATTCCAAGGTTCTTTCATTGTTTGGTGCCTTTCTCACACACATGAGCTATAGACTAAACTCCTTAAAGGGGGTTATATAGGGAGTTATATAAGGGACTACTGTTGGGGTTATTAAGGGGGATACTAGGAGTTTAGACAATGGCTCACATCACGCGAAGATGGCACGACATGCTTTGCCTTACCCCCAGGTCTCTAAGTCTATGAACAATACCTGCATTGGGCCCTAGCCTATAAATAGTACCTGCATGGAGCCCTCCCATACTAGACTTTGTAGTATGATACCAAAGAAGGAAACCATAGCACTGCGGACCTGAAGCCACATGATTTTGCCAAAGTATGGACCCAAAACCAGTAGAACCAAGAAAGCCAAAGAAGGAAACCCCTGATGGTGTGAAAAGCCAAGCCAGAACCTGAAAGCCGTATTCCCTGCACCTGAAGAGGCTTACCTAGACCCTCCAGTGTAGTTCCTTTTTCAGTTTGGTCTGGCTTTTTGGTTAGGACTCTTATTGGGTTTAGGGCGTTTTAGGACTTACCTATTTAGACCCTCCAGTGTACTTCTTTTTTGGGTTTGGTATGGCTTTTTGGTTAGGACTCTTATTAGGACTACCAGAAAAGGTACTACATTGGAGGGTCTTGGTAAGCCCTTAGCCTGAAGCGCTAGGCCCTGCCGTGCTCTTCAACCGATGGGTTTTAGGGTTTAAGGGTCTTTAAAAACCCTGAACCCCGAATCCAAAAACCCGAAAACCTGAGACTCTAAACTTTACACCCTAAACCCCTTAAAGCCTGAAACTCTAAAACATGAAGCTCCCTTAAAACCTGAAACTCTAAAACATGAGGCTCTAAACTTTGAACCCTAAAAACCCCAGACCCTAAACTTGAAACCCTCACCGCCAAATCCAAGCTTGAGCAGGACATGATGGAGGGGAGCAGCGATGAGGCTAAATTTGTTCCTGCGGTTTTGGGTTTTGGGCTTGGGGATTCTCAGAAAAACCCAATTGAACTACAGTCTCAACTCCTTAAAGGGTGGTTATATAGGGGGTTGTTTAGGGGATTACAACACGGGTTACTAAGGGGTATGCTAGGAGTTTGAACTATAAGGTTCCCTTAAGTAGGGATTATACTGTAGATGATACTAGAATATGATTTTGGGTGTATTCCTGAATCAAGGAATATCGGGCTTTCTGAGTTTACCTGCGTCGTGTCTGCCTTAGAGGTTAGGGTTCAGGGCCTTGAAGGTATACGGAGTGGGGGGCAACAGTGCGGGTTTAGGGGTTGAGGGCTTGGGTTCTTGGGTGTAGGGCAACCCTCAACCCTGGAACCCTTTAAAATCCTGTTCTGACTTACCTGTTTGCCCGGAGAGATTCATATGGGGAGCATGCAGGGATGTTGCTGGGTCTAGGGTTTATAGGGTGTAGGGTTTAGGCCTTAGGGTGTAGGGCTATCTATAAGTCGGCAACATGGGGGTATATCGGGATGGATAGGGGAATTTGTTGGAGACATGAGGGCGACATTTTGAGATATAGAGGGGCATAAAGGGGTACACTGGTATAGCAAATCTCCATGCAGACTGCTGCGTTTTTGACTATCTCCCCATATGAGCTATAGTCTAACTCCTAGCTTCCCCCTTACAATCCCCCATAATAGTCCCCTATATATTCCCCTAGAAAACCCCATATTTGACATGGACTGATTTTGCATGAGCTAGCTGTGCAGTACAGTAGACTAGAGCACCAAGGCTTCACTGTTGGACGAAGCAGCAATCCTTGGGGGTTAAGGGCTTAGGGTTTGCTGTAATGTTGCGTAGCGGCAGTGATTCATAGAATGTAAGACTCGTTAGCCGTTCTGATGCTTGCGAATCGCGGCCATGGCCCGACTGTGGAGGGTCATATCACAGCTCACCCACCCCACGCCGTCCAGGCGGCAAACCACCCAAACCTATACCTTTTAGGGTTTAGGACCTAAACTCAGTTAGGTCTATCTTGCTCATTAACATTATTCAGAAACATAATTACTTCGTCTCAGGAATGTCAAGGCTGGGCTTCGACACTTGTCCATCTCGTCCGACATGAATCTGCGGGATGCAGCTCCAACAGCAACTTGCTGTCTGTCGATACGGATTTTTTCTAGAAAAGTCTCCATCGTATCAAGGGCACCCCGGAGGTTCTGGAAAACTTTTAAAGAGCCTTGAGCTAACGGTGAGGCCTTTGGGAAGGTTTGGGAGGCGCTGGGAGGCCCCGCGAGGCCCCGCGAGGCCCTGCCCTGGTAGACTCTGGGAGGCCTGCCTGCGGTGTGGGCCAGTTCTGTTTTAACTGTTTGACGAACTCCTCCAGGTACCTGGCCTCTCGTGGATGCTACAGTACCCCTGGCTGTGGGAAGGCAGGCGAGCGTTCTGGATCGACCTGCGCCATCGATGTCGAGGGGCTCAAGCGCCGCCCACCATCGAAGGTGGGCCGCCTATGCCATGTGTTTAGGTTTTAGAGAAAACGCTGAAATTGAAACCAATGTCATGACCTGTCGTCCCATGTACTTGCAGCGAGTGTTGTAGACGTAGTGGAGTATGAAAGCCTTCTTGCAGCCTCGTCACACATGGGAATTTCTGAAGACTGCCCCTATCTTCTCCAGTAAGTACCATCCTTTAGTCTCCTTGTAATATCTTTATATCCCTGGTTTTGAGGACGGTGAAGATATCTATTTACTGTGGATAGCCCTACCTATTCACCCTAGGCCCCAAGGTTTGACCTTTGAGAAAGACGACAAGGGAGTTTTGGGTTTAGGGGTTAAGGGGTTTAGGGGTTTAGGGGTTTAGGGGTTATGGGATTAGGGCTTAGGGTTTAGGGCTTAGGGTTTAGGGCTTAGGGTTTATAGCCGTCACCTTAGACCCCAATCCCCAAACCCTAGGGAAGATGATGGTCGCGCACTGGAGGATGGTGATGAACTGAAAAGGGAAGAATGGGAAGACTGGAAGATGAGTCAAGACACCCAAAGAGTTTAGGGTTTGGGGCGAGAGCGGATAAAGATTAACGATTTATGGATTTCCAGACCCCAAGAAGGAAGCCCTAAACCCTAAATAGTCCCATTTTCTGTTCCATTATCTCAATATATCCCCAATCTATCCCCAAACCCTAAACCGCGGATTTAGGGTTGGTTATATCCCTATACAACCTCCTCACGAACCCTAAACCCTAACTCCTAACCCCTTAACCCTAAACCCTAAACCCCAAAACCCTAAACCCTTAAGCCCCCATCCCTTAACCTTGGTCCCCTAAACCCTGGACCCTTATCGCTAATCCCCTAGACCCAACTTCACGTATAAGTATAGTTTAGGAGGACCCCCCACCCTGCAATAGTGGTATAATAGGAATATAAGAGGACCCTAATATAATCCTTATTATTAATAGTCACTATTACTGGGTGGGGGGGTCCACCTAAAGTATAGTTCCTTGTGCCGGCTGTGAGGTGCAGGTGGCAGAAGCAGCTCCCGCTCAAGGGGATCGGTCGCCCACCGGAAGGCCTTTGGTTTAGGGTTTAGGGTGTAGGGGTTTAGGGGTTCAGGGTTTCAGGGTTTAAGGGTT
>CAJNIZ010006778.1:0-17141 GCA_905231905.1 Symbiodinium pilosum | reverse complement strand
AGAGAGATAAATGAAATTGAAAGATTGGGTTGGATACGAGAATCGAGCGATCAAAGGATCTTTTGACCAAAAATCTCTCAAGATCTCGAAATATTTCTATTCTCTTTCATTGATTGCGCGGCGGCTGGAATGAATATATAGATCCGAGATTGAGATCTAAAATCTTGAAGAATCTATGCAATACGTATCATATATCGATTTTTCAGATGCGATCTCATATATTATTTGCTTATCGGATTTCTCATGATAGATATTCTCGAATATATATATTTTCTATTATAATAATTCATGTGTCAATTCTGATATATTTTATAGAATTATGATTTTTTTGATAGGAATTAGCGTTTAGCTAGGATCTTCTTTTTTAGATATCATTTATTGATATTCTATTTATATATTTGCAATAGGAATTCTTTGATTTTGATTGAATTATATTATTCTATTTTAGAGGCAATAATTCGTTTTTATCATGAGAATTAATTTTGAATTGATATATAAATTCATTATCGAATATATTATAGAATATATTTCTCTGAAATATTTTCGCATTAATTCTTGATACGTTATCTTAAATAGATTATTCTTGATAGTCATCAGATATCTCTATAAGAGATATCAATTTTCTAGAACGATCGCCGATTCCAAGATGATGAATATTTTGAATTTCGAAATAGCATTGGATAAGAAATCAGAGAGACGAAAGACGAGAGAACGATCATGATGATAATATATAATTATTATATATCATAGGAATTTTTATCGACGCACAAATACAATCTATCTATCTTGCTTCATATTATTTAATGATCTCAAATCGATTTTTGCGATAGAAGGGAGCAATCAGAATCTTCCTTGCTTCAGAGAGCCAGAACGATCTATTTAATTTCAAGATTTATCGAGCAAGTTTGTCAATCAAGAATACAAGTAGAAGGTCGCAACAGGCTCAAGCCGCGATCCAGGAGATCTCCTAACGATAAAGATCCATATGAAATAAGATTGGCTAGAATCTCGTAACGAAATAAGTAATATGTATAGGAAGATTAGTCGTTCGCAAAGATTTGATTAGATATTCTCGCTCAATATATATATATATAAATAATCATTATCGAATATTTGATATCATAGAAATATTTTTCAATATATATATATATTAAAAAATAAGATTGAGATCTGCCTTTTAAAATAATTAGAAGGCTATATTTCTTTGAACGATAAAAAGATTCAAGAAATAATAGATTAATAAAGCGAATAAGAATGGATATAATCTCAAAATATAATAAATATTTCATCATTAATATATTATGGAATTGGACCGCTGCCTATAAGAACAGAAAAATATATTTGAATAAATCTATAATGAGAAATCCGATGATCAAATAATGAATAAGAGAACGCGCGAAATCCGATGAATTCTGAATACAATGCCATTTTTTGAAGAAAACATTGATTAAGAAAATCCTAAATATCAACATTATCTTTAATATTTTGAATCCGTGATAAGAGGGAGAAGATCGGATCTAGGAAGATATAATATTAAGAAAATCAATATTCATATTCTTAATGATATTTGCGGATAGATTTGAATTCCTGGGGAATAGATTTAGAATCCGGAATAGGAAGAAATGGATCCAAGAAAAAATATTTTTAAGAAATTCTATATATATATTCTTAGAGAAATTTAGGATAAATTTAGAATCCCTAAATAATAGATTTAGAGTCCAAGATAGGAGGGGAATCGGATCTAGGAAAGAATCAGATTAAGAATTGATGAACTATTATCTCGTAATCCAGAGGCTTAGATTCAATTCCCAAGAATATCATTTCAAATATATATTATATATATTCTATTCTCTATATATTACGATTCTAGATAAATATTAATTCTTCAAGTCAAATAATCTTGAAAAGATATCGTAATCCCAAAATGAGATGAATATGCATATCTCTCTCAAGAAATATCAATATCCATTCCCAGAGCCCAAAGAAATCAATAAATTAAGAAAAGAAATCCAAATATCAGAAGGCATTTAGATACTATTCAAAATTCTAATAAGAATTCTCCAGACCCTTACGCTGCCTTACGCGCGTGGGGTTTTTGGACGTTTTTCAAATTAGTATGCAGCGTAATCATAATATAATCTACGGACTACATATAAATTCTTGCGTCCGCCCTAGCTCCACTTAGCGCGCGCATAAATTTTTGCAATCCCTTTCAAAATGCTAATATCATATTACAAGAAGCGGCGGTTTGCACGCGAACGAATTATTCATAAATAATCGTATCATAATATTGAAATATATCTTAAAAATAGAGGTTTAGATAATTTCGATGAAAATCACATTTAAATCTGATAATATCTAATATATAGAGAGACCGACGTAACGATTGCCTCTTCATAGATTTAGAGATCGCAAAGTGCGTAGATTATTAGATTAATAGATTTTCTTTTTCAGCCCGCTTAATAGAGAGATTAATAGTCAAAAAAAAACGCTTGCCAACGTATAGATAGATTTCAGAGAATGTTAGCGGTAGAATGATTCCGACGCATTCGGCAGAAGATATATAGTCATGCCGACGAATTGATAGATCGATTGAAAGTGACATCTCATATATAGTCCGTGAATCCAATAGAATGAAAGGAATAAACCTATATATATATATCAATTATATATCTATATATATATATTTATATATTGATTATTTTCATTTGTTGGCAATCAGTCATATAGGGCCTGGCTCTTTCCAGCAGAAATTATTCCAATGGAGCTCTGCGCTGCCGCCGCAGCCAGCTGTCCCGCATCCACGCGCACCACCCCGACTCCCAACTGGGGCTGGGTTTAGGGTTTGGGGTTTAGGGCTGGCCAGTGCCCGCCACAAACGCTAGCACGAGATTCCGGCTCTCTTCTTCTGATTCGAGGTCGCCATTGGGGTGGCTGCCATCGCTTTTGGATGCCTCTTGTAGAAAATGCGCACGATCAAAAAAGGACGAGGCCTTAAAACACAAGGGCCTCCAAAATGCCAAGCGCTTCTCTTAATTTTCATGGGAGCTCAGTGTCATAATGTAATTGAAAACACTCTTTCAGAGGAGTGGCCTTTTCTTCGCGGCTCGGCGCAGCTATTCGTCATTCTACCCAGAGGCTTTTACCCTCCCCTTTGCCGGTTTCTCTCCAAGTAGATGATTGTTGTGGCATCTAGACCCACGGTCTAAGCCCTAAATCTAAATCTTCAGGATTTAGGTTTAGCACACAAAAAAGGGGCGATTTTCGTACACTTGGTACCCTCAGGGCTTACAATTTGGGGCTCCTAAGCCTTGAACCACTGACCCTGAAAGTTCCACGGGGTCCTGGAGTAAGGTAGTGTTCTATGCCCCCCTTACTAAGCTCAGGATAACCGTAGAATGACTATAGTGGCCCTTGTTTGCAGGTTCCCTAACCCTTAAGTAAAGCCTGTGGGGTCCCACAACATAATTTACACCCTAGAGCCCTATCAACTACCGGAAAACAGGGTCGGGCATATGCCTCCAGGTAAAGTTGGAATCGCGGGCCCACGCTGGTCTCTCAGATTACAGCCCTTTTCAGCTCCAACCCAAAACCCTAACCTTGCAGAATCCCAATTCCCAACTCCGTCGGGCCCTTCTTTCATCCTACACCCTGACAACGAACCCAAAACCCCAAAAGCAGTACACCCCCCCCTGAGCCCTAAACCCTAGAAACCCTCTAACCTACACAAGTGTCCCATGCAAACATCTGGTGTCATGAGTCGGGGTGGAGGGTCCATCAAACCCGCGCAAAGTTGGGCCTTATGGTTTAAGGTTTAGGGTCCAACCCCCGAGAAACCCGTCTCTGGCTCATGATTCGTGAAACCTTGATTCAGCCAACTGTGCATGAGACTTTTCTCGGACCTCCCAAATACCCACAAAAAAGGAAGGGTCTATAGACACCCATAATAATGGCCTTACGGTTATAAAGACCGGGTTGCGGCTGGGCTGAAGCTTTGTTAATTATAGAATACAGGATTTCGGGTTTGGAGTTTAAGGGGCTCTCACCTTCAGACCCGGAGCTCATGCTTACAGACCATTTACATCCAAGCTAAACCTTTCCCTTCTCCCACAGGATTGACAGCTGATCCTACAATTGCGACGCCTTTGCACGAAAGCAGACTTAGCCCAAACGACAAGCCTACGCCCATGAAGGTCAAGCCACAAGTCTCAGCGACAAAGATGGCTGGTTCTACTGAAGGCAAGCTGCTCTTGCTGCTTGCGGTGGCTAAACTCAACCAAAGAAACATGGAAACCAGAAAGATATGCACAGGCATGGTCCTCAGGATTGTGGGATGATTCCGGGGAGCTTAGCTACCAGTGTGTGCTTAGAAGGTGCCAAAATGGGTTTCCATCTTTGCTTGGAAGAGCATAAGTTGGGCCACAGAGCCCACGCTGAACGCTTGCCCCACATGTGAGTTTGCGCTGAACGCTGGACCTTCACAATCAGAAACTGGGGGGACCCCCATACAGACCCCAATATACTGTAGTCCTTATTATAAGGACCCCCAAAAATGGTACCCTAATTTTGGAAAAATAATTGACTGGCATCCTCATTCATCCCCCTGTGCAGTGCGAAGTTGCCCTTTGCCCTGGCCAGTTGGTCCAAGGTCCGAAGCCTGAAATGGGACCTTTTTTGGAGTATCGTCTACGAAAACGACTGTTGGGGCTGAGGTCATCGTAATTCGCTCGCTTTTGAGTCAGTGTTACGTGGAAGAGTCACCAAACCTACACTAAACCCTAAACCCTGAACACCCTTAACCTGGACCCCCAAACCCCTCATGCTCAAAACTCCTCAGCCTCTGACCCCTCCCCAAAGCCGCAAAGCCTAAGACCCAGAATCATAGGGGGAACTGTCCAAATTATGGTCCCTTTTTGGGTCCCTACTATAATACGGGGCCTAATACGGGGCCTAATTTAGGGGACCCAAAAAGGGACCATAATTTTGACAATCCCCCATAGAACCTGGCAAAGAATGAAATCCAAATCATGGGATTCAGCGCAGCTCAGCGCTAGCCAGGGCCCCTGTACTTTCGAACCATCTCACGCCGGTGCGAAGGGTCCACGCTATTTCGGACCTTTGTTTTCAAACTTATAGGGAGGTTTGAAGGCATCTACTTCAAGGTCTACAGCATCAGGATTTCTTTCGAGTTCAGGTTTAGGGTTTAAGGTGTTCGGAGCGAAGCTTTGTTAGAATGCAGGAGTTTATTGCCTAGACTAGAGGGCCGTGGAAAAGACACCTTCTATTGTATCTCCACCTTCGATCCACAAATCAAACACCAACCTTTTCCAGCGCTCTTAGGAATATAGTCCCCCGCAAGTAGATAGAATATGGGGTATATGGGGATTTCATTATAGTATACCAGAGCCAGATTCTATCTACTCAAGGGGGACTATAGCGCGACTAACGAGCATAGCCATCATCTTTCCCCTGAGCATCTGATCCAAGCAGCCCTGACCGGGAAGCAGAGGAAGCACCAATTATAGGGTATAGAGGTTACCTGGAGATCCTACTTGACCAGAATTATGGTACACACTTATAGGAACTTAGTGTAATGCTGTTATAAACTTTAGTCAAGTTGTAGGAATTTAGGGTAAGGTTGATCTGAACTTCAGTCAAGTGGATATCCGGGTAGGGCTGGGCTTTAGGGCGCTAAACCATAACCCTAAACCCTGGAATTTGGCATTATTCTGCAACTCTGAAAACCTATTTAAGACACAGTGCCCGTTTTGTAAGGGCGATAAGGGGGTTTAGGGTTTAGGCTTTGGGGCTTAAGGGATACAACTCGGAAGCGGCTCTCTTTTTGAATGTGCAGTAATGAGGATTGCAATATGTTAGGGGTCTATAAATCCTCGACCCCCAGTCTTTTCAAACTCCCACATCATGCTACAGGTACAGAAGTTCTTACCGCATCGGACAAACATGGACAAGAATCGATTCTTATCCTCATGGCAGGGCACTTTAGGGCTTGGGATTGTCGGACCTCAGCTGCTAGGCCCGCAAAGCTAAGTGCGAGTACCTGAGCCCCCGCAACCCTAAACCCTCAAACCCTAAAGCCAAAACCCTGAACCGCGCTAAGCAACTCTAGACCCATGCCCAAAACTCGTTGTCCGGATTCCTGCGTCCTGGGCCCTTGACGCCACGGATTGCAGTGGCAGCGGCAGTTGTGGCACCTTGCCGTGGGGGCCCCAAATCCCATACCCAAAAGGTTTTAGGGTTTGGGGTTGAGGGTTTAATGTGAATATGTAGTCTACACTTGTGGCCCCGAGTCTTCCGCGTCGGGAGAACATCAGGCCCTCAGAGACGTGGCAACACATTGGTAGTGGTTGATCTATACTTCGCGTAGAAAATTCAACGAAGAAAGCACGCTCCCCCAATACGCACAAGTCAATTTCTTGCTGCATGGCCTAAACCCTAAACCCAGGCTCAGAACAATAAACAGCAGCTCCCACAGCCTAGGCTCAGGGTACTCCCCCAACCGGTGACAGTCTGTCAACAGGAAACATACTCGTAATGGAAGGAGGGGCTTCCAAAAAATAGGTGCCCTTTTGGGAGCCCCGAGAATACGGACTATAATGTATCGGCATCTATATTGCGGCCACCAATTAATTAATTGTTTGAACACCCCGAATCATTGTCCCTGTTACTTAGTGGTGAGTGGAAGCCTAGATCAAAGCGCTGCACAATGAAAAGCTTAAGGGCCAACTGTTCTAGGTTAAGGCAAGCCCTACGTACACCCTACAACCTGAATCCCAAACCCTAAACCCTACATCCTCAACCCTAAAATCCTGCACCCTAAGCCCTCTATCCTAAACCCTACAGCCCTACTCCTCCAAAAAGAGCCGCCTAGGGCTGGTCGAAGAACGCACATCGGGATACCGCTGACGACGGAGCGGAATACCTGCATGTTGAGGGTTGGAACTACGGGCCCTAGTATGGGCCCTTCATCCTGGGATCCCGACGAGGTTCCTTGGGGTATCATATAGGGGTGAGAGGGATTAAAGGAAGGTTAATTTGGTTATATAGGGGTAATGGAAAAGACAAATGGCAACTACTTGAACTTAAGGGCTTTGGGTTCTTGGGCTTGGGATTTGGTAGGGTCTGTACGGCTTAGTCCTAGAGAGTTTAGGGTCCGGGCTCTAGACTTTGGAGCGTTTATCTGCAATGATATCGGGTTTCTAGGGGAGCAAGCAGCTACTAGCAAGGAATTCAAATCAGCCTGCTCGGACATTTTTAAGCACCACACGCGGTATAGGGGTCGTTCAAAGCTTACCAGGCCCGTGTGGGCATGCCCGTTCATAATTAGAGGAAGTAGGGGCCCTGATAATATGCCGAACCAGGGAGAATGGCTCCTCACCTTTGGACACCCTAACTTCTGATCCTCAAACCATTGCAAGGCACTTACAAGCTTGTAGCCTTGTCACTAGCTGGGCTTGAGACTTCTTTGTTGGAAGAGCCCCTACCCAAAAGCCTGGTGCCCATCCGAAAGCTGGTAAACCCTAAACCCTAAACCCTGAACCCTAAACCCTAAACCCTTACTGGGAGAGAACTTCGAAGGTCTAATCATGGCTCTCGCAGGAGGTTTCAGTCTGATTGGGGTGTTAGGGGTTTTAGGGGTTTAGGGTTTTAGGGGTTTAGGGTTTAGGGTTTAGGGGTTTAGGGGTTTAGGGGTTTAGGGGTTTAGGGGAGAAGCCCTGTCCCAAGAGTGACCCAGAAACAACATCCAAGCTAAAGCAAACTAGTTACCATGGTTACCGGCTACCGGCGTTCCAGAACAGACAGTCCTGTTGTGAATGGTTGCTGAAACTACGGCAATACTTTTTCTTCTGTTCAAGGTCTACACCTTGGGTACTGCCCCCACTCAGTAACAGCTGGATAATAAATATAACCTTAGGGTGCAACCGTCTTTCAGGCTATGCAGTGCGCGTGGAGGGGTTTTGGGGCTCTAAAAGCTTGTCTCCAGGAATCCTTAGCCCCAAACCATGAAACCTAAACCTTAGAAGACCCTGAACCCTAAACCCTTGTAGGAGGGCCCGTAGTTGTATAAGGGGAACCCATTGCTCGCACATGGCAGAGAACACGGCGTCTCTGAGGGCCCCTAGAGCTTCCTAAGGGTTCAGGGCTTACATCTCAGGTTATGGACTCCTATCCTTCAACTCCGATATATGGGGTCTCCTCTACTTGCTGAGGCTTAGACGGGAATATGAGAGCATATTATGTAGGGTTTATATAAGGGAGTATACTCCCTTATTCCCAAGAACCAGTAAGTTAGAGTTGCCTTAACAAAGCAATCCAATCGAGGTACAATGAGGGACCAAAGCCCATTAGAGGCCCACTGCACAATGATTGCCATTGCACCAGCCGGAACGATGTAAGGAAATCCAGGGGACGTACATGAAACTTCCAGGTTCCGCTATGGACTAGAGTTGCTCAGAACCATCAAAGCAAAATCTCCTAAACAAAGCCCCGTCAACCTCCCCAGCCGTGCCATCACCAGCAGCTCAAAAATCATCGCGGCTTAACCCTTCAAACTTTAAACCTTGAACCCTGTAGTCCTGGCATGATCCCTGCATGTCCCTGGGGTCCCTGAACACCCACTGACTTTCAAAAATCCCCACACACCCGAGGCCCCAAACCCTAATCGCCTGCTCTCTTGAAGCCCCACGCTGGATTTCCAGCAGCGGACGGACCTGCAAATTCTCTCAGAATCAGAGGCTTAGGATTTAGGGTTGACCGTTTGGGTAGGAATGGACAAGAAAATGGAGGCCACTATTTAGCGTTTAGAAACTAGGGTGTAGGGCTCAGGACTTAGGGTTCAGGGTTCCCAACAATGGAGAATCAAATGGAAAGCAAACTGGGAAATCAAATGGCAACTGGGTTAGATAATATGTTGGGAAACAAGGGATATGTAATACAGCAGCCTGAATAAATACACATCGTGTAATCTCAGATCCCTTACATAGCCATGGTATAAGGCGCCTCCGGAAACCTCATGAAACTTTCCGAAAATTGGGGGGTACCTTTTGGGGGTCCCGATATTAGGGATTCTAATCTTTGGGGGTCGATAGTGGTATACCTCAGTTTTGGGAAACTACCACGGAGAGTTCAAGGAGTTAGTGCGAGCACCCAAACAGCGCTTTCAGAGCATATAGTCCCCCTCAAGTAGATAGAATATGGCTTTGGGTATGTTATAATAGGATCTCCATACACCCCATATTCTATCTACTTAAGGGGGACTATAACTTGACATACGTGTAGAAGGCTTCCAGGCAACACTGAGCAGCGCTTGGGGAGCCATCTTTGCTTCATCTAGATTGCTGTGAGGAACTTATGGGTTTAGGGTTTAGGGTTTAGGGTTTAGTGTTGAGGTATATGGTAAGTGTTGGGGGCTGAAACCTTTCACCTGCATGGGGATGATTTTGGGACCCTAACCTTATTCTGCTGCCGTGCGAACAGCAAGCTACTGGTTGCTGACATTGCGCATGCTATCCTGATTTTCATCATCTTGGAAGATTCCCACCCGGACCCCCAGAATATGTAGAATAGTTGCCTTTTTGACTATCTTTAGGGGTTAGGGTTTGGGGTTTAGGGTTTAAGGTTTTGGGCTAGCATTTCACCTACAATCTTGGAGGTTCAGGTAGTCATCTCTGGGTGACTACTTCGAGTACGACCTGGGTCGTGCTAATCCCTGAACCCTAGAAATGGGTTCCCGTCATAGTTCTCAAAATACGATCAACTACCAACAAAAACTCCTTGTATCCTGCTTTTGCTGGCGAAGCCCTCAACTCTCCATATAGGTCCCTATAACTATAAGCCTTTCATGA
The DNA here is from genome assembly GCA_905231905.1 of Symbiodinium pilosum. NCBI lineage: Eukaryota > Dinophyceae > Suessiales > Symbiodiniaceae > Symbiodinium > Symbiodinium pilosum. The sequence continues at coordinate 7,278 of CAJNIZ010006778.1, read as the reverse complement.
ACCCCTTTCGTAGGTTTCGGAAAGCCCGAAACCCTAAACCCCTAACCCCTAAACCCCTAAACTCTAAACCCTAAACCCTAATCCCTAAACCCTAATCCCTGTATATGTACTGCCACTCTTTTGCACCATGAAGTCTCGAGGTGAAGCCAGAAACTTGTCCCCCAAATTGAGCTATAGTCTAAACTCCTAGGGATCCCCTTTAATAGGTTTTAGGGGTTTAGGGTTAGGTTTTAGGGGTTGAGGGTTTAGGTTTTAGGGGTTTAGGGTTTAGTGCTTATCATCCCCTATATAACCCCACTTAAGGAGTTTAGACTATAGCTCAAAATACCCTTTTGCACCAAACCTTCAACCCTGAACCATTCTAAAGATGGAGGCACGCCCGGGGATCCACGGGACCTATGCTAGGGGTTTACGGGATGTTAGGTTTTGGGTACCCATTGGAGTATTATTGGGGTTATGTTGAGGGTATATTAGGATAATGGAAAAATGGAAACTACTATAATGGGTTACATAGGCTTTAGGGTTCAGGTTTTAGGGTTTAGGGTTCGGGGACTTAGGGTTGGGGTTTAGGGTTTAGGGGTAATGTGTCGCTGGCAAGATTGTATAACGAAAGCCTTGAGAAACTTCCACGTATTGCGCTGGACAAGGTGCCACATTGTTGCACGTGCTGTTGTGGGTGACGGGTGCGGGTTGACCCTAACCTCTAAACCCTGGGATTTAGGGGTTAGGGTCAACCCTGCCTAAACCCTTAACTCTAAATCCTAAACTGCAGGGGGGCCTCCAGACTCAGAGGCAAGTCTTGATATCAGTGCTTGGGAGCAAAGGCTCAGTGGATACAGGTTGAGAGGTTCAGGGTTGGGGGTTTAAGGGTTTAGGATTCTAGGGTTTAGGTTTTAAGGGTGGCTGGAGCTGGATCAAGACTTCAACCCGCAAAATATAAACTTAAAGTCTAATGCTACATGAGGGTTTCAGAAACAAGGGCCCCAACAAAAAGCTGCATGTACTCTAATCTAAATTATATGGACTCCAAAAGCGGCCCTGATTTTCAATAACCCTTATTCCGATATCTCCCCACACTATTCACCTACTATACACACTACACTCTGCTCACGATGTTCGAATCCTTCTGCTAGAAAGCTTTGATTTCCCTAAATGCCACCTTTCCACGCAGGAAGCTCTCTCACCCTAAACCCTCAACTCTAAAATCCGTTGTCCTAAATCCTAATAAGGTTCTGGACTTCCTGGGGCTCTGGCCAAAAAGGGCCCTGCATTTCGAAGGCCTCGCGTCAAACTGGAACTGGCCTCCCGGCAACAGCCACGCTGAGGGCTTGTGTTATGCTTTGGGTTTAGGGTGTGGGTTTGGGGTACGACCTAAACCCTAAACCCTAAACCCTTAAACCGGGTAGAACATCAAGTAGGACCTGCACCCCAAGGGTCTGTAGAATAATTGCCTTTTGGGCGAAAATTGGGTGTCGAACCCTGAACCCTAAAACCCCCAGTCCCTAACCTTACACACATCCTTGGACCCCAATTACTTCTTTTTCTAATCCAAGAGCCTAAGCCCTAACTCCCAGAACCCTAGACTTAAATTCCCCACCCTCCAAGCCCTAAGACCCAGGGGTTTAGGGTTTGGGTCTAAACCACCGAAACCTCCCAGAAAAAGCCCCGCACACGCGCCTCCTGAAGGCCCTCCGCAGCACCATCCGGCTGGAGGAAGCTAGCAGCACCTGAGTAGCGTTTTTTTGGTGGCTGAACCTAGTAAGATAATATTCCTTATATAAAATACTATACCCTACTCTATAGTGGGTACCATAACATCCCCAAATAAAATACTACTCACCTCAGGGTGAAACGCTTCAAACCCTAAGGCTTAAACCCTACATGATACTTTCTTTTTCAACCCTTGGGACCTTTACATCTGCCATGTGGTCCTGGATTTGAAGTTTAGGGCTTAGAGAATGTTCAGGGCTTGGGATCCCAAACTATTCTAAAACAGCTTGCATGAAGCTTCGCAACAACCCTGGCTTTGCAAACGCCTTGCTAAGTACCCGCTTTTCTGACTTCTTCTCTAGACACCGCAGGAATCTCTGGGTTGGTTCGCGAACAGGAAGAAACTACCTAGGGAATGGCAAAGGTGAACCCAATCCCCAAACACCTTTCAATCCCAATTTCCAGAGACCATACCTCCCCAAAAAACCAGAAGACACCCTCAAAACCCTAACCCTAAGCCCTAAACCTCAACTTCATACGCTCGCAACCTTCACGCAATAACCACAAAACCTAAATCGACAAACTTCCCGAATCTGAGGCAAGCCCTGCACTCTAAACCCTCAAGACAGGGTTTAGGGTTCAGGGTCTTACTGTCCGAAGGTCCTTAGTCTTGGGATGAAAACGCCCAAACTCTACCGCCACAATGAACCCCAAATCTTAATTTCTAAGCCCAATTTTAAAAACCCTGTGAACCTCGCTCCACTGGCAGCCAATCTCCACCTCCCTGCGGGCTGCCTGGCCATCGGCGGCTGCAGGGCTTGCCCAAGGTAGGTCTATTGTGAAATCAATCGGAAAAGAAATCGGAACCTTACATGGTGACTGGGACGATACAGGGTTGCAAGGTCTATGGGTCTAGGTGGGCTTCGGGATTAGCAAGCCGAAGTCTTCTATGGGCTTAGCGCTCAGAGGTATAACGCCACCAAAGTTCAAGCCTACGTGGACCTTATATACCTAGTATATACCAAGAAAAAACATATAGACACACATGTGTATGTATAAATCTATATACATATATGTATATGTAAATGTATACGTATATGTATATGGACCAGAAGGGCTTGCAGAATCCAAAAAGGCCGAAGGCTCACATATGTTGGCTCCAGAACCTAAGCCCTAAACATCCTAAAGCCTCCTAAACCCTAACTCAGGTTGTGGTTCTGGTTTGTTTGACTTGAGGTTGACGTAAGGCGATGAGGGATGTCATTTCCTCAAGCGGGTGCTTTCAAACATCTGGTGTCCATTTCGGGGGGTGGTTTGGAGGGTCTGTATTCCATGTTCGGGCCCCTGCTTTTTTGGACGCCCCAAATAAACAAAAGCATTGGCAGGTGTAGGGAACATAACGTCGTGCTGTCTCTTTGAAATTTTCAGGCCACGTGAGTCAAGGAATTCGCTTTCCTAAGGTTCAGGATTGAGAGGGGCACATCCGAAAAGGACATAATCCTAAATCCTAAGCCCTAACCCTCAACCCTTAAACCCTAAACCAGGGGGACATCTGAAAACTGCCGGTCTCACTCGGGCTTGCCTTGATTAACACATCTTCCAGCTATGCTGTGTTGCTGTTAAGGAACTTAAATTAAGCTAATATATGTGGGAAACCTTGATAATTGCTATATATATATATACCGATATTGGTAACATTATTTAAGGTCCTTAGCAGCAACCCAGTATGTTGCCAGGACCTCCTTGTACCCTTAACTGGGGGCATACGGTCCCTAGTTTAAGATCTATAGATGCTGAGACAATCGTCGGAAGAGGGCACGAGCGAAGCAAGGCCAGATTCTTTACGGCGGGCAACACCGTCAACGGGACCGAGTCCACGTGTCTGTTGCCTACACATTCCTGGCGACTCGCCCTGCTGACTTTCAAAATCTTAAAGCTGTGGTACGTCCGCCCTGAGAAGGAGAGATTTGCCTGATCCCCGCAAAGAAAGGGCCATCCTCTGCGCCGTCTGCTTCCGTAACAGCCTGGTCCAGCTGCTCCCCAGTCATATCCACAATCCTGTCCCGGGTAGGTGGAGGGTCTAGGTTGTATACTTCTTTGGAGGCGAAATCTTGAAGGGGGAGGGCCAGAAAAAAAATCAGAGCAGCATTTCTCGCGCCGACTTGGAACCCCAAATAGACCATTTATTGAAGAACAATGGTCTACAAAGACCATGCTACCCTGAATCCTAACAGCAGCGTACCACTCCTTAACCTGAAGGACTGCCGTGGGGCTGTGGGAATGTCAACATGGGGGGATGCCCCATGACCAACTCCCAAAACCAGGGCCGCCCTAAACCTTCCTGTTTAGGGCTTAGGTTTGGGGTTTAGGGTTTAGTTAGCTCCCCAACCTCCAAACCGTACACAAGGCCTACCCTGCCCGAACTATCCAAACGCAGAAGCCAAACATTGACGCTGCACAAGCTGATGTGAGCTACAGTCTAAACTCCCCAAAGGGAGGTTATGTAAGAGGATTCTATAGGAGACTACTATCGGGGCTACAGGGGGATACAAAGAGTTTAGACAATGGCTGAAACATTGGCTATATCGGCGTCCACATTGGTCACGTGGAGGCTTGGTGAACACGCTTAGAACTTATGACCCTCACACACGTAAAAAGAGGCATCATCCCAATAATCCCCAGCATTATCCTACTGTCAAATCCCTCTGACTCTATATAATCTCTAAACCCTTGATGATATGATACAGTTTCCATTTCTTATCCATTCCTTACCAAGTTCCCCGGACCCAAATTCGACAAAGTTCGCAGCGTCTGAGGCCTGTGACATCCACAGGTCTGGGCCTAGGTCGAGGGCTTAGGGCTTGGGGGTTTAGGGTTTGGGAGTTTAGGGTTGGGGGTGAAGGGTTCGGGGGTTTAGGGTTGGGGGTCAAGGGTTCGGGGGTTTAGGAGTTTGCGCTTTAGGGTCTAAGGCTTGGCCTAGTCTTGAGGTCAAGACCAGCTACAGAAGGCTGGTCTCCCAAAGGGGGTAGGGGTATGAGGAGTAAATGGGGGCCATGGGGAGTTACATATGGGTTTGGGATCTATATCGGGAGTTTGGGGTTCAAGGCCGTTCGGGGATTTAGAGCTTCGGGGTTCAAGGCCGTGGGGAGATTTAGAGCTTAGGGGTTACTTGGGTTTACAGCGTTGTGCGCATCAACACGCTTTCAAAAAGTGTTGGCTTTCATATCTCCAATATTCTATTGTGGAAAGTTTTTGGAAAAGACCGCCAAAGGCAGTTCTTGCTTTGATCGCTCTGATTCTCGAGAGCACGTGAACAAGGACTCTTTTCATCAAAGTGCTTCGTTTGGGCTTGGGGTGCAGTGTGGACAGAGGGCATCCAGCTCACCCGAAGATCACCAACATACTGTACTTTCTGGATTTAAGGTAAGGTGGCGCAAGATTTGTTCATACTTGCTCCATCCACAGTAACTCAAAATGCAAGACTGTCTCGCCAAATTCGCATCATTTACTTACAGGTAGCAAGTCCATTTTGGAGTCTTTATCCATAGACCAAGTCATTTTAATTGATTTGAGTTGAAGTCATGGCGATTTTGGCCCATGGGCTTACTGTGGTTTGTCTGGTCTGAGCTCCAGAACCTAAAGGGGCCGATAAACCTCCTCATTTTAAGGGCCCTAATATTAGGATCCCTAGTATAATCCTATTAAGAGGATTAGGTTCAATAATCTGGGGTCTGGGTTCAGGATGTAGGGGTTACTTTAGTATGCGGCTGATTGAAGACACCTTAGTTGAGGCTGTCTGCATGTTCCAAACTGATAGCTAAGTCCATGCAGAGCACAGTCTTGGCACTTACCTGCTGAGCTGGAGTATAGTTTTCCTTCAGATAGAATATGGCTTTGGGTATATGCTAATTAGTAAGATCCCAATTTACCCCATATTCTATCTACTTAAGAGGGACTGTAAGTACTTGCTGGTTTGGCCTCTTGTCATGCTTTCGCAGATAAGGCTTGTGCGAGACTGCTGGTGAAGCAGAGTAGGAACATCGGATGATTCATGCCGCGTTTCCCTCGTCCAAGGTCTTGGGAGTAGAGGGCGCTGATCCAAATTTCTGGCCTCTAACCAAGGCAAACTTGATGTGTGATAATGTGTGCACTTCTAGCTTGTGCTCAGGAGCAGTGGCGGCGGCGGTTGTATTTGCAGTGGCGGGGTGGTGGCCATAGTTCATAAGTACAGCAAGTCCAGCAGTAGAGGCAGAAGTCGAAGTAGGTGCGCCGTCGCAATAGAAAGAAAATGACAAGAATAGTGACGAAGTGATAGCAGGAGGCCGGAAAAGGAAGCACCGAAGTAATGAAAAATCCCGATTCACGAGGAGCATGGTCCTTGCACCATTCTTACTCAATTGTGGTATACCACACAACCCTGTCCCACCAAAAAATCTTACAGTACAGTATCCTGTATGATGTGGACTCCGAGCGCTGTTATACATAATCCCGCCCCCTAATAACAACCCCAATCCCTATTTACAACCATCCACCCGAATACATACTGCACAGTACTATATTTGGGGCATGCATGTTTGAGAGCCCGGGGGGGGCTCACTGTTGGTATGAAGGGATTCCACTGCAACGTACACCCTCAATCCTAAACACAAAGCCCGAGACTCTAGGGGTTCAGGGCTTGAGGTCAAACAGTTAAACGTTAAACCCTAAACCCTAAACATGACATTCTAAACCCTAAACACTAAACTCAAAGCCCTACATCCTAAACCCTAAACCTAAACCCTAAACGCAAAGTCCTAAACCCTAAACCCTAAATCCTTGTTGTCCCAGGACTTTGACTCCCAATGCTCTCAGACTCTGACGCTGGCGGCCGACGTGGAGCGGCATCTGCCCCTAAACCTCGATGTTCAGGTTTTAGGTTTAGGGTGTAGGGGTTTAGGGGTTTAGGGGTTTAGGATTTTAGGGCTTAGGGGTTTAGGTGTTTAGGTTTCAGGGTTTAGGGGTTTAGGGTGTAGGGGTTGAGGGTTTTGGGGGTTTTGGGATTTAGGCTTTAAGGGGTTTAGGGTTTAGGGTGGAGTCTAGGATCTATCTTAGGTTGAGACCATGGGCTCATAGTATGGGCCCTTAACCCTGGGATCCTTCTATGTCTGGCTTAGGGGCCCATATTAGGGGCCGATACTTCTAAACTTGGGATCTAAGATCTACTGGGTTGCTGTTAAGGAACTTAAATTAAGTTACCATAATGGGTGTATATATATATATCTAGTAAATAATAGGGTTTCCCCAATATAGTAACTTAAATTAAGTTCCTTAACAGCAACCCAGTCTAGCGGCTTATGGTCTAGCGGGTCAAGGTTCAGGATGTCGGGCTTCGTGGTGAGGGTTTGCTTCAAGATACAAGGGTTAGGACTCGGGGTTGAGGCTCTAGCGCTTCGGTGCAGGGCTTGGGATGTATAATGGTCTAGGGGTCTTCGTTTACTACTGCTTGAGGCTAAGGGTTCAGGTTTAGGACTTGCCGGAATCCGAACCTGTTTGCGTGGATCGTCGGCAAACCCTAAACCCTAAGCCCGA
>CAJNIZ010006777.1:0-17141 GCA_905231905.1 Symbiodinium pilosum | reverse complement strand
CCCAGCATGCATACAGTGTAACAAAATGAACCCTTTGATGGCGTAGCTCTCTTAGCAGATAACCTGTGACAGCATCCTACGCCCTTGAAAGCATTTTCAACTAGATTCATGCCAATTACGTTCGCTTGACACCTGCTCCAACATCATCGCTGCTCTTGGGAACTACTAACGAAAAGGCCTATAACCTACAGAACCTGCAGGAGAGCGCTGTCCCAGATTTCCTGCATCAGATATCCAAGGTACACGACCCTGACATCCTCGCTGGCAATGCTGACTGTGCCATTATGTGCCAGGCCGACAGGCACCTGAAGCCTGATTTCATCTTGCCCATCATCTAGCTACGACGTGCGAGCATGCATCTTTGCAAATGCTTTGGCAAAACAACTTCGGCAACTGACTGAAGTAAAAGGGACAGGGCAAGTGATGTTGCTCAATGAAGATGGAAGGCTAGCCAGCATCCCATACCCATGTCCCGTGCCTGGCCCACCTCAACATAGAACATGCTGAAGATGCAGCCCGCTTGATGCTTGCTTGCAACCATGTCTTGCAAGCTAGCTGCGCAACAAAATGATTCCTTGGAAGCTCTTTCGGCAGATGCCCGCTGACGGCCTTCTAGCCACGCGGCAAGGCATTCGCAGCTGCCGTGCTGCAAACACACACCTGACACCTCCAACAGAAAGTCCCCCTAATCAGCACTCTCCAGGAATATGCGCGCAAGATTCTAAGCTCACATCCACTGTATCTTCAGAATTGCCGATGAAACACGAGATCACAACTCATCATGTTGTATGTTCAGGAGGGTTGTGGTAAGGCACCAGGGGTTGCGGCAAGACATTCCGACGTCTTGCAACCCCGCACACCCTGCAGAGAGCTCGCAATACGGTCTCAGGAAGTGAAGATGTTGCCTGCATAGCTCTTTCGGTCCTCTGACTGAGCTCGCAAGCCGCAAGAGCTTGGCGTGCACATGCTCACGGCCTAGGATGTGCAAAACAATGCGTGCCCGGGATCCTGGCTACTGCGGCCTGTTACGACTTGCTGTGCTCAAGACACCTGCTGGCCTTTTGTAACCACAACTTGCAACACAGAGCTCTCCAAAATGTTGTGCATCAGATATCCGAGATAGAGGCGAGTCAATCAACGACTCTGGTTCATGGTCAGAATCATGCGACACTTTGGTCATGGGCATGAACACTACTTTGCACCCACAACACATCAACGCAACTGTGCGGCAACTTCATTTATGGAACATGATGACTGTCGACGAAGAGACCCGTACTCTCCAGAACCTGCAGGAGAGCGCTGTCCCAGATTTCCTGCATCAGATATCCGAGGTACACGACCCTGACATCCTCGCTGGCAATGCTGACTGTGCCATTATGTGCCAGGCCGACAGGCACCTGAAGCCTGATTTCATCTTGCCCATCATCTAGCTACGACGTGCGAGCATGCATCTTTGCAAATGCTTTGGCAAAACAACTTCGGCAACTGACTGAAGTAAAAGGGACAAGGGCAAGTGATGTTGCCCAACAAGGATGGAAGGCCAGGGGAGAAGAGATCTAGAACTGAGCTGTCTGATGGCGCAAGAGACGCAGCAAGTCCAGTATCCCACACCGAGGCTCCATGTCGGCGAACCGGCAAATAGAACGAGCTGAACATGTAGCCTGCCTGATGCCAGGGGTCCTTTGCCCACATGGCCACAGCAATTTCGGGCACTCTTAAGGTGAGAACAAACCCGGGTTTAGGGGTTTAGGGGTTTTAGGGTTTCGGGGTTTAGGTTTTAGGGGTTTGGGGGTCTAGGGTTCAGGGTTTAGAGGTTCAGGGATTCGGGATGATTCGGGTTTAGGGACCGCACAGCTTCTCGAGCCTTCTGGCTTGCATCACCCTGGCCTAACAACGACGGTATGCATGGGCGGACATGAAGTTTTTCTCAAAATCAGTGTTCCCTTTTTGCGGTCCTTGTAACAAAGATTCTAATGTTTTGAGGCCCATAGCGAAGTCCCCAGCTTGCAGGAACTACCATATATAGTTGCGCCCAAAGATCAAAGGTGTGCCCCTCAAGTAACGGCGCTCTCTTGATTTTGAACATTACCTTGAACCTTCTTAGCCAATGCTTCGGGTCATGCTCCTTGCCTGGCCTGTTCACGATAGATTTGCTACATTCACATACATTCATCACAAGTTGCGTGCGGAGGTGCTCCAGATTCTGAGCATCCGATATCCACACCCATTGCCTAATTCCCCCTCGCCTGTGACACCCGCTTGATGCCAGCCGGGCACCACTTGGTAGTTTCCCCAAGTGAGATAACCCCAGTATAGACCCCAGTATGCTATGATCCTTCATATGGGGACCCCGAAAGTATTCCCCTTAATTTTAGGAAACCCCCACTGGTCAAGCAGAGAAGCCATCCCCTCTTGTTGCTTATGGCATGCGTCAACAGAAAGCGAATGCCATGAGAAGCGGAGAGAACGTGCACGGCACCACGGCTGTGGAGTGCACACAGTACTGCGGCGAAGTCACCCCAGACCCCTGATTAATAAACCCCCTCCATTTAATTGGGATTGTAATAGGGATCCTAATATTTAGGCCCTTAAAGGGAAGGGGGTTATTAATCATGGGTCTACATTATGTCCGGCAATGGGCCCATGAAATTGCCATCTTCGGCCGTCAGAATCTCATTCTCTCCAGGTCAAAATCGTTGGATGTCTCCCGAGCACGGCGGCCGTAACTGCAGGAATGGGAGCGGTGTTTGATTCCGTCCCACAAGGACACCTAGTATAAGTTGCACTAACCTACGAATACTGGACCCCACGAGTTGCAAAACGCAAGGAAATAATTTCCTTGGTCCCTACGAAAACATATTTTGGGGTCGGTTCCTCATGTTTTTTTATGAGCAAAGCAAAACTTGTTTTTGAACATATTCGCACCTAGCGAAAGAAAGCACCCAAACAGCACGGAGTCAGAGGAAACTAAGCTGCTTGGCGGCTGGGTAAGCTTAACACCATAAGACTCAAGACCTGGTTTTGGCACGTGCATCATACTGGTTTAGAGTTTAGGATTTGGGGATGATCCCTCGGATGATGCCGACTGCTCAACGTGAACCCATCCGCTCCCTTACTCGGGCTTTGGAAACTGGATAGGCTAAAGACCTGGGATCTCATGTCATTGGTAATCTCCATACTTCCCTCACATGCAAGTTGCGGGTGCTCCGGACCTCTACAAGGGTGCAAAAGCTTTACGGATTGGTGCAGCAAAAGTTTGGGACTACAACCGGGGGTACCAGTGTGTACCTGTAAGCTCTTAGCTTGCAGGCACACATCAAAATCTTTAAGGGAAGCTGGTACACGCTCGAAAACAACAGCATTTTAGATGTATAAAATTCGAATTTTGGTCGTGGAAATTATCCGCGGGGGCTGGTTGCAGAATTCTATGTTGAAGCGCACCCTTCCATTGCGTACAATTTGTGATGGAGCCGGGTTCGCACACATCTGCTCAAGGGAACTTGGGATTCTAAGCACATAAAAGCAAAACGTTGCTGCTAGTTCTCTTTGGACGTGAAGAACTACCAAACGCATCCAATCCTAATCCCAAAACCCTAAACCCTAAACCCCTAACCCATTATTGTGCTTTCCATTTTCTTTTCTATGATCCCTATGCTGGGGGTCTCGGCCTTAAAGTCCTAGACTAGCTTAGGCCTGCATCTCCAATATACAACAGATTGTAAGCCGACTCAACGAGTCTCATGTTGGATCGCAACTTGGACCCTAAAATCAATCGTATGGGAACCCCTTTGGGTCCTAAGTATATACTATGTGTGTACTGGAGCCGCGACAGGGCTTGCAAATCTGAAGTCGGAGGTAACAGGCTGGTTTAGGGTTTACATAGGTTTATGAATTTGGGCTCAGGGAAGTGCCGGCTCCCCGGGGATGGGCAGCTTTGCTGTTGAACAACTGCATGGGTAGCTTCCCTATCTTGTCACAGAGACCGCAGGCGCTCCCAGTCTCCCAGCTGGGGTATGAGAAGCAGAACACTTGCGTGACATCACCCACGGAAGGCTGGAAGCTCTTTCTCAAGCCAATGCTCAACAGTTTGCCCGGCTAGTTGTTTCTCTGCCCAATGCCCGTACCGCCATCCTCACGCTTGCTGCTGAAAGGCGGACCACGAAATCTGGCGTACGAAACAAGCAGGCGCCATCATCATTCCCGGACATCACCTCTGATGCGCAGAAGTCCATTGATCCTTTCTGCCAGTACGAGAGCTTGTCATTTACTCAGAGCTCGTCAATCACAGGCAAAAAGCTTCTTCTCGACCATGCACGACAACAAAGCTGAAAGGGATGTCGCAAATCCGAAGATCATGGCAAGTGTGCATCAAATCTACACCAATCAACCTATTCCATCTGAAATTTGGGCCAAGTCATGAAAACTACGGTGCTTGACACAAAACAAGTTGTCGCCTGGTGCCCCTGCCGCATCACATGACCTCCCAAAACAAACTCTGACAATGTAGGAAAAGGAGAACAAGAAGGACAGGCCATGCAAAATGAACATGCGCATGTTCCAAAAACAGGTCAGTGCCAAACCTGGAGGCCAATGTAGTTCTATAGGGGTAATATAGGGGTTCTATAAAGATTAATATAAAGGTTTTGTGGGGGTTATAGGGGTTATATAGGGAGTTTATAGGGATTATATACAATGTATGAAATTTGTGCAGCATGGTGGAATTTCTGTCCTTCATAACGTGAAGGGAGCGGACCAGCTCGCACTTCCTCTGTTCTTGGTACATGGCCATGGCTTACATGGCGTCGTTTTTATGAATAGACATCCAGCATTCGTGTGTCGGAGCTGGCAGTTTGACCTGGGTACGGAGACAGATGTTATGTTGGTTTGGACATGGATGCCCTCGCATGCCCTTCCCAATAAACATCAGTATCATACGGACAAGCACGCTCTGGGAAATGAGGAAAACTTGGACGCCTGCATCACTTTCAGGGCACTTTAACTGCTCCAGGTTTTGCCCTACGCAAACAAGTCTGGGGAATCGCGTTTGTCGCGCACATAAGCACTGCGGACACTGACTCCTTTGGAAAAAACGACGGAGCTCATTCTCAGGACCTGTCCATGTTTCCCTGCCGTATCACTTCGTACCGCAAACGCTATGAATGTTCAACGGCCAGCTGTCAACCTGCGTGTGCTGACGTACCATACGTATGTTTCTGTCTGTGTGTGGTTGGAACCCCTCAGCTCCATGATGGTATCAAGAACAAGGGATCACAACCAACTGGAAAAAACACGATGAACCCATCCCGACCTCAGTAGCCGCATGCATTTCAGCCCAACAAAACGGCACAGCTAATGGCCTCAGTAATGATACCAGCTGCCAGCAAGTATAATTAGGCCCTTCTAAGTAGATAGAATATGGCTTTGGTTAATAATAAGGCCCCCATATACCCCATATTCAGTAATGATACCCTGAAGCTTTGAAAACATGTCCGCTAACGTCTCACAGTCAGGCTTCTGGCTGCTACTGGATGCAACCTTGCCCGCTCTCCTCAATAGGTTCCCGAAAGTCTGACTCTCAAGGTTCCCCCCCTGCATCCGCCACAAACATGAAAACACAATTACCCAACGGCTTGTCGTGATACGACGTAAACATGCTATTAACGCTGGACACTGAAACATTAGTCAGCGCCGAGGGAACATCGGACTACGCTGGGATGTCTCTCTTCCTTAAATCCCTACATTATCCGCAGTTTCCATGTCATTTTCAATTTTCTTTTCCATGCGATTCTGCAATACAGGTGAATATTATCCCTAACTCGTGTACACATATATAAACATTACATACCCCTAAGGGGCCCTAGGATTTCCATGGTATTCTCAAATTCTTTTCCATTTGGTTCTCCATTGTAAGAGCGTAATGTTGACCATAAACCCTCAAAACCAATTGCCTCTCTATGCTAGCCTGGGGCTCGGGTGCCCTTAATATTTATTTGTGTAGATAGAATATGGCTTGAGGTGTATTATAATAAGGTCCCCATATACCCCATATTCTGTCTACTTAGGGGGGACTATATCCTTATGCCATTTCTCGTTGGGCTTGGATAGTTTGTACCAAGTTGTGGCCATTCCGATTCCTGAACCTTGTTGAACCAGGACTCTCTGATGAGACCCCTCAAGCCAACAGACGCAACGAGGAATCCGAAACCCCAAAACCCTTCAAGAAGTCAGGCGTCTTCCATTCCCGGATTTGGAGTTTCGGGCCCGTTCAAATTTGCCACTTACATCAGGTTTTAAGGTTAGATGGCTTCGGCTAAGTTTGAGGGGTTCCCCCTCTCATCCCCTCCCTGTAAAGTCTGCCCCAGCTGTTGATGGTTAATCAAGGAATCGCCGCTATTTGTATGCACGCCCTCTTTTATCCTGAGGTTTGCTGGCCATTAAAGATACTGTACATGCTAAGCCGCCTTGAGACTGGGCGAGGCTTGCGCCTTTTAAGATTCTAGTCTACCATTGTCTACCACCATTAGACACCACATAATTAAATATGCCCACCAAAACCTCCAAGACACCTAATTAGATACACTTTCATAATCATGATACTAAAAGTAACACGAACTGCTGCAGTGTGAATGTGACCTTGAATTTGCACCCTCCGCTGCCATTTAGGCTGAATGGAGTAAATGACCCATAGCCTCTAGGTAAGCTTGTCTCCAACTTTACAATAATAGGTACAGGATTGTACAGACTTAGCTAGTGTACAGCTTTGTAAAAAGTTAAAATACTTTCTGACGGTTTTGTTTGTGTGCGCTTGTGGTAGAAAGGCTCATTGTGTAGGATCGCTCGCCGCCATACACCGACATCCAGGTGATGAGCCCAAGTTCGTGGGCACTGCGCTTTTCCTGAAGTATGACAATGAGGTATAGAGACCATGTCGTGGGCGGTCGAGTGGATCGACAGCAAGTGAATGACCCGGTCAAGGTGGTCAAATCTTTTCTAAAACCTCTGGCGGAGATTCTGGACGTGGTTATGGTCCAATGATTCAAGGACCTCGTGGTGAGCATGGAGTGCTCCCAGGTGCTGATGCAACAGCTGGAAGCCTGCAGTGTTACACTGGCGGCCATGGTGGCATGACTAGAACAAGAAATATCTGCGCTTGCTGTAGTAATAACGGGCCTAGTCTTATGGCGGGCAGTGGTCCCTTGATTCGAGATAACTGTCAACCACAGGATTACGGTCCGCTGAATCGTAGCAGTGCTCATGGTGTTGGCGGGAATCTCTTTGATGGAGAACACTGCATACCCCATGAACAAGTGCTACCGTCCGTTGGTCTGGTAGTGTTGCGCAAACTGCTGGACAAGATGCTGGAGATGATTTGAATTCAGAACGGCTAGTTCCACAACGACGTCTGAGCGGGACTCCATATGGTCGTCTGCTCAGGACGTCAGGAGGTGTCAATTATGCACAGGGAGAGTGGGTGCCAACGTTGCGTCTCCTTGTACAGACTGCAGATCGTGAGGAATATGGCCAAGACCTCAGGTCCAATGCAGTGATTGCACTTAACCCGGTGTCTGGTGGTGTAGCTGGACAGGATGTAGTTATGGAAAGTGGTATGTGCACGCCCTTTCCTGGGGAGTCTCAAAGGGACTGTAGAATTGGAGATGCAAGGATGGGTAATGATAGTGGTTTTGTCAGTGATACAATCCCTAGCCCCCCTAGTGCTCCTACCCAAGCTCTACCCCCCGTGTTGACCAGTGGTGGTCGTGGTGACTCTGGAGGAGTCCCGTCAGTGTTTAGCCCAGAGGAGCTTGCCATATGGTCGAAAGTTATGAGCGATGATGCTCCCGCACTCCAGCGTAGTGCTGCAGTGAATCACCTAGGAACAAATGTTAGCCAGGCTAGTAATATTCAATTGGCATGCCAGGCTGAAGGACTAGGTGTAAGACCGGTGAGTGGCAGAAATGCTCCGGGGATATCTACTAGTGCGTATGCGCTAGAAACTGGTATATCGGCCATCCCTGTGTGGATGTTTGTCCGGGCAGTTATGTAAGTCATAATGTGGCAAGGCAACAAGGGTCGTATGAACATATCCCTCCTGTGGAGGTGAATGCGTGGCCCAATGCGGAGGATTCAACAGGGGTAGAGGTAAATAGGGCGCTGAATGTTCAACAGATGAGAGAGAGACTGCTTCGTGTTGAACCTGAAGCAAAAGCGCCTAAGACAGGAGATACTTAATCAGGAACAGGTCTTAATGGCTGGCGGCCATAGTGGACTTGATGTTCCATTTCCACCTCCACCTCCTGATAACAGAGACCCGCATTTAGTTTGTCCTCCTCGGGTGTTCTCCTGGGCCGTCTGGGGCGACGTGTGCTCAACCTTCTGCGCAACGGGGTTTCCTGGTTTGGGCGTGGATCGATGGCTCGTCGACCTAGCCGAGCAGCGCCCCACGCCAGATTCAGGAACAAGGAGTACTGAGGGCTGTTGACCCCAATTCTGAGTCGGAAGCTGAGGTCGTTGAGGACCCTTGCCAGGCTGCACAGGTAGGCCTCGAGCTCCAGGGTGTTACTAAGGCACTTGCAGTCGAAGACTGCAGCGACCGAGCTGCTTCCGAACCTACTAGATTACTCGACCGGGATCAGGAGCTTTCTGACCTGGGAGGCAGTTCCGTCGCAAGGCTTTGTAATCACCATAGTCAGCTTTACATGCTTTCGTGTAAGTGCAGCGTGCTTTCCTGCTATGGGGCAGTGCATGGAGCACATCGGGGCGCCCCCCTCTGCAGGAAACATCTTGCGGAAACCGCGAGAAGTTTAAGCCCCGCTAGCACTGGACCCAGGACCCCAAATCCTCTACTGAGCTTACCTCGTCAGTTCGGCAGGTACATAATAGGGGCTTGCCCGTCCGGATGTTCCAAGTGGGTGTGTCTTGGTGAGGCTCCGACCCTACCTCTCAGACCAGCCCCCCCGTTGGTACCTCTTTCTGGCAGGGTGGAAGGGGTTGCCCCAGACTCGAGGAGGAACGAGAGACTTCTTCCCCACTCTGAACCTCTTGTTCAGCACACCGGCCTCCTCCATTGCACCCCTCCCCGTGTTGGGCAACGGGATTGCCAAAGCAGTGGATCGACGAGCACCTGCACGGATTGGATCAATTCTTGGGACGGGCTGTCAATAAGCCAGCCTTGGCAGGGCCGCAAAAGTTGGAGATCTCCGCTGACCCTGAAAAGGCCTTCCTGCCCCATGACGAGGGGCGCATCTTTCGCGCCCGCAGATAGAGGCAGCACCAGAGAGTGTCGAAGATAAGCTTGGAACTCGCAGGGCGGAAGCTTTAACGAAGGGGTCACGCTGACGGCGCTGGACGTCACTGAGGAAGAGGTGGAAGAGGCCGCGCAGTGGCATTCCCCCCCGCTTCCCGCACCATCTCATCCCCCCTCCTGGTTTGAGACCCTTGTGAAGAACAAGGCCCCCGCTCTAGTCCCTAGCTTTGGGCAACCGAGCAGCTCCAACCCCCTTTTAGGAGGGGTCGTACCGACCTTCCCCCCGTCGGGGGGCACCCTATAGGAGCCCCCACTGGTTTCAAGGTAGCCTCTTCGGGGAAGGCGGGCGGATCGATGGACGGCCGAGTAAAACAGGAGCGTCCTTCGGTGAGTCCTTGGGCAGCTCGGGGAGTACCTCCCTTGCAACCGACCGGATTATCCACGCCATCGACGGGCTACGCAAGGCCCAAGACGAGGACAAGACCGGCACCAAAGGGACTCTTACTTCTGTCAAGGAGCCCGAGAAGCTCGACGTTTTCTTGGCCCGCGGGTGTGGGGAGACCCAGGTCGAACTCTGTCCGGGTGTCTACGGCAAGGAGCTGTTTCACGGCATCAAGCGGGCGGTCACCATGCCAAGCATACGCTCCAACTTATCCGGTGGCCCGTTCTCATAACGAACCGCCTTGCCCTCTCCATAGCAGGCTTATGGCGGGGGGGGATGAAAGTTATACCCTCTTGGCCGCTGACTGCGCCACGGCGAAAGCCGACAGGTGGAGGCTTGGAACCCACCTACTGACCACCGGCTCGAGCAACGGTGCAAAGCGCCCGCCGCTTTTCTCACCTGGCTTCGTTACGCGGAGAATGCAGTCAAAGTGTTTGGCACCGCATATGGACTGGAACACGTCCCCGAGAGGTTAGCGTTCCTGTCTTTTCTGCGCGAGGCCAACGAAGAGGACGAGAACGCGTATCCCGTGAATTACTGCGTAAAACTCTACGAAGAGAGCTCAATGCAGTCTGGCGCAAGGCCATTCGGGAGAGCCGGCGCCAGCTTTGTGCGAAACTCGGCACGGAGAATCCTCGCCTTGAGGATCTCAAGCTGATAGCCCTCGCCCCAAACGATGATGGCACTCCAAATTTTCAGTTTCCGCGAGTGTGGGACTTAAAAGACCCACAAGGCTACTTCCAGACAGTCGTCCTTCCTCGCCAGCAGCGCGCCATGACACGGCTCCTCAACAAGCAGCTCCACGAGCAGGCTTTGGGCAGTAATCGACGGCCGAATAAAGCAGCTGGCGCTGACACCGGCAGCTACGAGGATGAGGTCGAGACCGACCCGAAAGCCGGTAAACCGGTAAAGGACCGAATCTACGCTTGAGACGCAACGATCGTGAGGAGGCTTCACCCCACCCATATTTGCAGTCACACGTTGCGGCCCGGTTGGTGAACGCCCGCCTGGATGGAACACCCTTCACTTTGCAGGAGATTTTGGTTACAGCCGATGAGGGGCATCCACACCTCGCTCAGGAGGCACAGACTTGCTTGGAGGCCGGTACCAGGCGCCGGAGGACGATCCGCCGGAAGCGGCGGTGACAGCATGTCCCAAGACATCTTGCTCGGCCACGTACTCAGGAGGCGCAGTTCACCTCACTTCTAAGCTCTACCCCAAAGGCCTGTCGTTGCCATTCGAGGATCACCTCGATAAGCTTGAAGTGAAGGAGGGTTCCCCTCCATTGTTTGGGGCCGCACCGGCCATGGAGAGCAGGCAGTGTCTCTGTCTCCACGTCGGACGGGTGTTCGCACCAGACCCCAGCCAAGCTGTAGCCCTGGCTCAGGACCTTCGAGGAGAGCTGTCTGAGGCGCAAGGCTACTTAGGCGACGCTGCTCCAATGATCTCTGAAGCCGAGGCATTTGTGCGGCACAATGCCCACGATTGTCTGGCACCTCATCATGAGAAGGACTATCGTGTCCTCCAATTGTTTGCCCCCTCCTTCATGAGCGGACGCGTCTTGGTGGTCCTGCGTGTATCTTCTCTAAGGGCACCCTTGACTTGGACGTTCTGCGGGGGACTGGCGCGACTACAGCTGGGGCATGGTGGTTATCCACAAGGGCCACAGCCCTCCCGTTGCCGGGAACGCGCATCGCTGAGCTCTTGGAGCAGTTTCGACCTTTGGGCAAGGTGGTTCGCGACCTCGAAGCCCAGGGATGGGCCTCCTTCTTGGAAAGTGGCGAGGGCGTCGGCGCGCCTATGGTCTCTAAGCAGCACCCATGTCAAATCGTTGTCGCCAACCGCAGACGCCATGTCGAGCCGGAGAAGGAGCGGACTCCACTACCGATCGGCCTGACTGGGACCCGGCGGAGGTGCCGGAGTTTCCCTCCACACGCCTGCAGGATCGCCCATCCTTCAAGCACGGCCAGGAAGTGTTCGCCGGCTGGGCCGGTTGGACGGCGGGCCTCCGCCACCAAGGGTTTCAGTGTATGCGGACCCCCTGCGCACGCAGGATCCCCAGGCAGAGCACGATCTCACTAAAGCCCCGGTCGTTAAGCGTCTGCGCGACTTGGCTGCGGCCACTCCGGCGGCCCCGGGCGTCCCGAACTTTTGGCAGTTTGGGTCACTGCACCACATACTGTGACTTTCAGCTTTTGAACGGTGGCACTCGCACGTACCTGCGGCCCGAAGGGGACGGCTCCCGTCCAGACGAACTGCTAGGGAATCAGTTTGCCGACCTCTCCGCTTCCCTTTGCGATTCCTTGTTTGAGCATGGCCGCGAGTTTGCGTTCGAGAGCACCTTCGGGGAGATATCCCAAAATTTGGGGTTTGCCCAGCACGCGTCGCCTGCGAAAACGCACTGGCGCCCGCATCGTGGCCATGGACATGTGTGCGTGGTACTTGGGTGCAGAGGAGGGCACACCAGGCCATTTTCACCGCAAGCGCACCTGCTGGGCTCGCCTTCTCCTATCGCGCCGCTGCCCTGGCATTGGCCCCCAGCACCAACACGCGCCTCTCAAAGGCGGGTCAGTAGCAGTCCCAGAAGTCCCACGCACCCGCGTTGCACAGCCATATTCAGTAGCACTGTGCGCTGTGTGGGGGCTCGTTGCTCGAGCCGCTTTTGAGCATTGGGACTGGCGGCAGGTTGCTGCTGGCCACGACGTGATCCAAGCTTTGGACCAGTTCCTTGCCCAATCCCCGGCCGCGCGCCCTATGCCATGCCTTGACTCTTGCCAGCCCTGACGAACGTTTGCCGACCCAACCCAGCCCGTAGAGGGGGAGGGAGCGCTGTGGAGAGCTGGAGCTGCTGGGCAACCATCTACAGTTCGCGGAGGATGGTCATCTCCTGAACGTGTCCCAAACAGAAGAGGGACCGTTCCGGTCAGGGAGGCCGCCAAAAACCACGGCTCGGTGAGAGGACAGGAGGAGGAGCTCACGCAAAAGGCCTACGGCGCTGCTCGAATGGTCGACCGACCGGAGATGTTGACCCGCTCGGGAGTGGCCGAATCCCCCCTATAAAGGGTCCCTAAGCAAAACCCGGACCAGACCATCTTCTCAGAAAAGAGGCCCATAAACGACATGAGGAAGCAGAACGCCTCAAGCTCCAAGTTCAAGCACCCCCCAGCACCTCAGCCCAGACACACGGGAGTTGCACGGCAGGCCCTTTGGTGAAGAGCCCGACACCCCCGCGTTCCCCTGCGGTGCGCAAAAAGGGATGTGCCGAGAGCGTTCAAGTGGCATTACCTCCGGCCCCGAGATGTTCCTGAGTTCGCTGTCAAGCTCTTGGGAATAGTGGTGATCAGTTTGGTGATGCCATTCGGATGGTTGGGGGCCCCAGGGGAGTTCGTCGCGTGGATTTCGAGTTCAACGACGTGGTCAGCTATGACTCCAAGTGGCTCATGGATGATGGAGTGGTCCTGGAACCCCTGGTGGGAAACCGAGTTTACCATTCCCTCGCATGTTTGGATCGGACCATGGTCGCCTATTGGGGCAAAGAGGGCGTCAATGTTGACAAATGGCAGAGGAAGGCGAACCAGCTGGGACCCAGCTCCTCTGGGGTTTGTACATGGACTTTGATCAGCAGGTGATCAGCCTCCCAGAACCCAAACGCATGAAGGCTAAACACCTACTGGCTGAACCAGCCCTGCAAAGAGGCAACCGAGATGTCCCCCTGCGATTGTTGCAGGAAGTCGCGGGCTGCGCTCAATACTGGTCCACCGTTTGCCCCGAGATGGTCCCTAGACTCCCAGCCCTCTATCGCCCTACGCGAGGCATGGAGACAAAGACCGCTTCCTCCACCACTGCGGATGAGCAGGCGGGAGCGGATAGACGACTGGGAGGACTTTTGGCGCGCCCTTGACTTCATCCGCCTTCAGCTTGAACGACCCCTCAGTACCAGTTTTAGGGCCTCCTTCAAAAAAAAAAAGCTCCTTCCTTTCCGAGAAAGGTTGGCCATGCCGGGCGCATCCTTCCGGGTCCTTGGGAGCATTGACTGGAAGGCCAGGAGATTTGCAGTCGAGGACTTCTCGCAGTACGCTGAGCGTCTGCAGGTTGAGATCCCGCACGGTGACAACTATGAGATCATCTCCATCGCGGAAATGATGGCCTTCGTCGCCCTTGCTTGCTCCGAGGCCTCCCACTGGCGTGGGGAGCTTGTATTCTACGTGACCGACAACGACAACGTGCGCTCGTGGCTCACTAAGCGAAGGCCCCGTAACCCTTTCGCACGCCTCCTTGTTTGTCTGGCGCAGAGGTTGGAGGCTGAGTTCGACTTCTCGTGCCATTCGGTGTACATTCGCACGTACCACAACGAGATGGCGGATTGGGTAAGCCGGGCTCCGGTTTCGGAAGTGGTTCGACGCCTCACCGAGGAGGGCTGGACCAGAGTCGAGTGCCTCCAACATTGGGGGACCTTGATTAGCTCAGGCCTTAGACCCTCGTGGCCCTGCCTGGGAGGGACGCCTTCGAGAAAGAAGCCAAGCAGCTCTCTCTTCAGAACTCCTTGGCTGAACCGGCCCTGGGCAGTTGGATCACCGGTGCCGCTTGAGGTTGATAGCGCCTCTATCGCTCTAGCTAAGTTTGGAGTGGGGAGCTCCTCCCCAGCGCAATGTCTTTCTCAGTCGATCCACACGGGATTGAGAGAGGTCGAGCAAAGGATATCATCGAGCTCTCGCCGCCTTCCGCATTAGACACCTCTGCCTACGCACTTGGGTGAAGGAGCATTTCCCAACAGGGGACTGGCAGCACCGGGAGTACGTCACAAACCATCTGGGGTCATTTTCAGCGAGGAGGCGGAACCTCTCGTTCGGACCTCCCCTTGAGCTTGAAGAAACACGATCGGTTCCTCCGCGCCGGCGCTCAATGGGAGCGGTGGAGTCCGTCCCCTCACCGATGATGAGATCAGACGGTACGCAGGAAGTGGAGGAATCCGTCTGCCGGAGCTTGCAGAACAGCCGAACTGAGGAGGAGGTGATGGCGAGTATCGCACCAGGCTGGCAGGCGGCCAGCGCCATCATAGCTCTGCTTGAGGTTGACGACCCCGGCGATGATAAGGAACTCGAAATTTGGCTCCAGGCCTGGGCCAGAAAGAACGAGCTCGAGCTGCTTCCGCACTCCTGGCAGGAACCCATGACCCTCCCGATGGCGTGGCAGGGCGACGAGAGATGTGGCGGCCCCGCCCCCAAGCGTGGAGGGAAGGAACTTGTAGTCCCCCGCCTAGGCTCGGGAAGATTTCTTCTCATTGAGGGAGCATCAATCCTGCTTGGGGAGAAACCTCCCAAGAAGAGAGCCGGCGAAAAGCCCGCACAACCACCTCCATCGAAGATTGTGGCGGGATCCCGAGAATGTTCCAGGCATTGTGGCCCTCCAAGAGCCAATCTTTCACCCTCCGCTCCGCTGCATCACGATTGTTTGCCATGGCGGCAAAGGTAGGTGCTACCCGGAGACCTGTGCAGAGGGGGTGGAACACCCGATACGAAAATGGCCGCGAGAATCGCAAGTGATGGTTTCACACACAGTCGGGCATGCGCAACCAACGCAAGCAGAAACATTGCAGAGGACAGGGCTGTGGCAGCTAGAACAAGTGCTCCTAACACTAATGTCTTCACAAACACAACCCTTCCCGCGGAAATCACTGCACTCGCAGTAGGCGGCGTGGCCCCCCACAATCGGGCAGGTGGACACAACCCCGGTGGGAAGAAGGGGGGGCTGCTTTGGCACTAAGTCCCAGAACCCCGCCCTACAATCAGCATCACTTTCCGCCCTACCAGAGGGCTCCCTTATCGGCGGGGGTGAGCTGCGGGACCTTTGCTGTGGTTGCAGCGCGGGCTTAGAGCGGAGCATGTGACTGGCATGAGATTGCCCACCGTGCAGGTCAGAATACAGATAGGCGTGAACGGCTTCCGATTTCCACCCGCCAAACCTCTTCACAAGCTCCATATCTCCAGTGGCCGCATACAAGGCCGTGGCCCCACCCTTCCTGAGGCTATGAGACCCAATTAAATCAGGTGGGTACCCCAAAGCAACACTCCTCCAACTTCAGGAGGGAAGAGATGTCCTCTAGAGACCCCTCGCCCCTTATGGGCGAAAACGGGACGGGCCGGATCGGCCAACCATTCAGGATTGTGCCTGGCGTGTTCCTGAAGGGAAATAATGGGACAGAGAGGGGTACCCGTTATGTGATGCGTCCTGACCTGGCCTCTAGCGAACTGATCGTTTTTGGCCTCACGGAGTTGTAACATTACCGTGGTAGCTTCCCAAAGCGAACACCTCTTCCCTCAGTGAAGAACTCGAGATCCATACCCCGAAGCACCCGACTAGGGGTGCAGCCCAAATCTTGAAGGGGAAGATACTCGAAGGCCCTAAGCGTGAAAAACCAGCCAAGGCACATGGCAGACCACAGGGCAGCCGCCTCGGGCCGGTCTCGGCCACTCCGTTCGATCGTCATGAAGCCACTAGGAGCTCGACGGTTACCGGCGCCTTCCGGACGGTCGGCCCATCCCACCTGTGGAGGCCTTGAAGGGCTGCCCAAAGCCTCCTGCCCGCAACAGGTCAGGGTAACCCAGGAAGACCACAAATCGGATCAGGGGCTGCTCGTCCTCTTACTTCTCCCGCCTTGTTCGCCTTCCAGAAAGGGGCTGTGGGAGGTACCGGCTAGGAAGACCTGAGAACAGCCACCATCCAACGACGCGCGATCTACACGATGACCTTTTGGCTCGTCAGCACGATGATGGCACCTGGTCAGACGACACGCAGCCGGAGGACCCGTCGACGACAGCGACGAGTCCACCGAGTCGTTTAACTGGTAATCAGGAGAGTACCTTACATGGTGGTGACCCTTGGAACTACAGGCCTGGGTGGAGCTCCCCGCCTCCTCAGCCCAAAACCCCGCCTTCGCCGCCCAGCCGACCAGGTCCCTCTAGTTCTAGTGGGGGCGTACCGCCCGGTTTCCGACCCCCAGACTTTGGTGGGGCGCGCGGGAAAAGGGCCCCGAGCTACCGACCCAACAACAGCGCATACGCGGGCCCTCCACCTTGGGAAGGTGGCAGGACAGGCCGCCCCATGAGGAAGTGCAGGATTTGTGGGTTGATGTCGTATGCTGGTGACGGATGGTGCAATATCTGTGACAGGACGAAACCGGCCCGAAGACAGCCAAGACCCAGCACCGGCAACGACGCACCACCCCCGCCTAGGGGCCCGCCACCTCGACGGCACCCCCTCCAGGGCCAGCCCGAAAATTGTCCCTACTACAACCAGATGGTCCGTACTGCAACCAGATGGTCCCTACTACAACTGGAAAGCGGACCCTACTACAACCGGTCCCAAAAATCACAAAACCGGACCCTACTGCAACCAGAACACAACATAATACATAATGACATAATACATCGTGAGATTACAACGACACGCACCCAG
>CAJNIZ010006776.1:1320-17145 GCA_905231905.1 Symbiodinium pilosum | reverse complement strand
ACTCGTCATCATGATCATCATCATATTCATCATCATACTCATCATCATGACCATCATCATACTCATCATCATCATACTCATCAGCATCATCATCATCATCATCATCATGCTCGGTGGCTTTTTTTGGTGGCTGGGACCTTGGTTTAGGGTTTAGGGTGAGGGGTGTGGGTTGGGGTTTAGGGTTTAGGGTTATTTAGGGGGCCCCTTTAGAGGTGATATTGGGGGGTTCTGTGGGGGCTACATAGGATAATGTAACTCAATTTGGGCTACACAGACCCCTGAAAGAAGGATGGGACTATTTGGAGATTTAACATGGGGGGTCCCAATTTTTGGAAACTGCCACTAGTGGTTTATCGAGGCTTGATGATGGATTTAGCTCTTCAAGGGCTTGAGGTTCTATTTAGGGTTCACTATTCTGGGTTTAGGAGTCTAGGTGTGCAAGGGTCTAGACTTCAAAGCAGCACGTCTCAGATGCGACGTCATAACCTCTCTGGAACCAGCGTAGTCCACAGTGTTCAAGTTGTCCGAAACTACTACCTGGAGTCACAAGTAGTCAATTCCTGGGAACCCTTCAACAATGACAATGCGCCTTGGGAAATTCTGGTAGAAAGTATACTTGAACTGTTATTGAAAGATAGCGAGCTATATACCCAAACTTATGGTGACTTAGTTGAAATTCCTTCACAGCAGCCCCACTTAGAATTATCTTCAACAAGTTGATCTTCCAGGTAGCAAGCTTGCCCTGTACGTCGGCCGCTTGCTCCAGTCCCACACTTGCCAAAGAGCTTTGTTGGCCTGCAACGGCAACGCAAGGATTATTTTCCATATGAGCTACAGACAATATATCCTACATGATTTAATGGACATGGGTCCTTTCTTAGGGACTCTATTAGGGACTATACCCAACAAGTGTTTGTTCAGATCTCTCCAAAAGACGCTGAAACTGTGTGTGTGTGTGTGTGTGTTGGTTATGTCTCAAACAAGTTTGAACAGAGTAAGGCACCAGAACCCTCCTGAACCCTGAACCCTGAACAAGGGAGGAGAAGGCTTCCGGATTCAGGGGAAGCAGGACATGAACAACGTATGTGGGACTTGGGGATTTCAGTAGTCCAGTGGCGCAATACAACATCGGATGGGCCTACAAACACATGAAGCTTAATGCCTAGGGCACTTGCAATGTAAATGCCCGAAACCCTAAACCCTAAACCCTGGTACATGAGACCATACTTGGAGGCACATCGAAAAAAGGACTTCAGTGACAGTCTCCTTGGACGGCCTTGCCAATCACTTCCTGGTGCTTAAGGGGTGGATCCCTATACTAGTCCCTATGTGTCATCCGCTTTATACCCTGAAACCTAAACCCTAAGCCCGGTCCAAAACCCTAAAGCCTACCCCGTTTATGGTACCTATGTTCACTTACCCACCCTGAACCCTAAACCCTAAATTCACTTCCCAACTCCCCTGTCTCGCAATCTCGGCCTGCTGATAGGACAATGACTTTGTTATACCAGACCATAGGTTTAAGGTCTAAGCTCTAGGGTTTAGGTAATTAGCGACCTAAATCACAGCAAAACCTAGCATTAATTCTTTTCATCAAGCTAGCGAACCATGTTAAACCATAAACCCTAAACCCTAAACCGCGACCAAAAACCTTTTGTGGGCTCTTTGCCCTGCTTCTTGAAAGATGCAGGAAAGCGACCCGCCTGCACTGCGAAGACATGCTCGCAACCTGTTGTTGGCTGTCCCTAAGCCTAAGGGTCCAAGGACCCAAGTAATAGGGCTTTAGGGCCCAAATACCATTCATATTATACTAGTGGGCCCCTAAAACCCCATCATTTGGGTCCTTGGACCCTTAGGGTCTGGGATCCCAAGGTTAGGGTGTTAGGGTTTGGGGGCTTTAGTCTCTGTACTTTTCTTCTGTTTTTGTTCTGAGGGGCAGGGTTCGTCATTTGGCGGGGCGACATGCCGCCCTGTACTCTACGCCGCAGGCACCCAAACCGAGCACTTCTTCCATTTCTTTGCTTAAAGGAAATATGGTAGTTTCCCAAAATAGGGGGACCCCAATATAGACCCCAAAATACTATAGTCCTCATTATTGGGACCCCCCAAATGGTACCCCTAATTTTGGGAAACCCTAAACCCTATATAATCCCCTATATAATCCCAGTTTCCATTTCACTTTCCATTTTCCTTTCCATTTGATTCTCCATTATAGTAGGTACCCCTAATTTTGGGAAACCCTAAACCCTAAACCCTAGTAGTTTCCATTTTCTTTTCCATTATCCCATATTTTTCCGCGTTGGATTTTGGATGCAGCAGGCGTCTACGCTGGGCTTCATGGCCAGCCTTGCCATGGGAGTCACTTTAAGCCTCACGTATTCAACCACCTGGGTTGCTGTTAAGGAACTTAAATTAAGTTGCCATAATGGGTATATATGGTAAATAATGGGGTTTCCTCAATATAGTAACTTAATTTAAGTTCCTTAACAGCAGCCCAGCAACTTCTGGTCTATTCATAGCCCCAATGCCAAAGACTTGCTCAGTTCCAAAGAAGCTCCAGGTAGCTAGTGAACCCCACAACGTGGTTTACGGTCTGAGGCCCGTAACTTTACAGGATCCCCAACCCCCATAATAGTGACGGTATAATATGTATATAAGAGGACCCCACTGTAATCCTTATTATACCTGATAGTCACTATTACTGGGTGGGGGGCCCACCTAACCCATAACCCTCAACTCAAACCCTGCAACTGCAAACTCCACCTTGATCCACACATCCGAAAGCACCCGGCTGAACACCACCAGGGTCCTCCAGATTCCTGGGCGACTCTTGGAGGATACTGGGTTTAGGGTTTAGGGGCTTAGGGTTCAGAGGTTTAGGCATTTGGAATCCAGAAGGTTTTGGACATTCAGGGTCTAGTGTTTAGGAGGCAAGTTCTACGGTCCGTGTAGAAAACCCTGCACACCTTTGGGGCATTGAAGGGGTTACGTGGGCGTCACACTTGAGGGTTAGCATAGGGGTGATTTTGATTGAGATTGAGAAGCCACCATATGGTCATTTCTCAAAACGCATGTCCAGCTACCGCCCTGAAGTACTTTCGAGTCCCCAACAAGGGCCCATGCTTGTGACAGGTCCCAGTACTCGTTTTGGTGAATCTATTTACGAAACCCCTGCCGCAAGCAGCAATTGATTGTTGTGACCCTACACCCTAAGCCCAATTTCTGGGTCTCCCCTTTCGCCTGAGCAGTACATGGGGCTTTAGCCAGTTAAATAGAGACGCGGACAAGGGACTGTCATGAGAGTCCTGGACAGGGAGCCACAGGCACTTTGTGATGCCCTGCCTCCGTTTGTAGTCAGCAAAAATTTTCTATGCTTTTGATATTTTGGCGTGAACACAAGCATCAGGTGACTTGGGGTCCTGCTTGTCTACTTCCTCTCATAGCACCAAACCTTGAAGTCAGCATCCCACTGCAAACCTAGACCCATCGAAGTTCACAAAATTGTACATTTGCTGAACCTGCTGCTTCGTGTCTGGGATGTATAGGAGTACTCATGAAGCAGCAGCTCCTCTTGCCCGATCTCCTGCCTCGAAAACTGGAAACCCTCTTGGAATTGGGCATTCTTCTGAGACACTCCCGTGTTATTCGAAACTCTACGAAGCACACCCTGAAGTGTAAAACTCCCAAAGCATAGCATTAAGCACCACCTCCTACACCCCAATTGAAATCCAAACAACCAAGATCTTTGCCAAGGTTCGTCACAAGGGCCCCCGAGCGCAAATCCGAGGCAAGGATTCCATGCCTGGGCAGCTTCAATGAGAGGATTTTGGCAACCCCTACCCCCCTAGGACTTCTATTAAAAAATCTGCGGGGATTATAATATCTGCTGATTAGTCCTCGTTTCTTCCTGGAGAAAGTCCTTATTTATTACCAGGTTCTCCACCAAAATGATAAGAGTAGCCTTTTTCTGAATGTTCAGCTTTCATAAGGAGACCTCAGAGTAAAAAGGGAAAAAGGCAACTACTGGGGTACTAGATTACTTGTTGGCGCCAAGTTTCCCCGCTTATGGCCTGCGGCGAATATAGATGGACTTAGGGTTGGTTTAGGTTAGGGTCTAGGGTCTAGGGTTTAGGGTTTAGGGGTATACGGGTTTCGTGTAGAATTGGTTTTTGGGTTTAGGGTATAATTGGGTTTAGGGCTTAGGGTTTAGCATTGGGTCTCAGGCTGGGATTTGTAGGATCTTACTCGTGCTTAGGAGTGGACGAGTGGATTAGAGGCGTGCATTGCCGATGTTTCTTGAGTATTGACTAGTGGGCTCATACGTAATTTTGTTACAACCCAAATTGAATAATAGGGTACATACTATTCTGCATACATCCAAGTAGGAAGCGCACTGTTTTAGGGCCTCTCACGTGGTGCAAGATGTCCTCAATCAACCTAGGCCTCACTTCTGATAATAGAATTATAATAAGGATCTGTACAAAATGTGGCGCTTTGGTTTTCAAAGCCATATTTCGCACCCTCCCCCCAAAAAATGTTGGGAAGACCTGTCACCTATGACATCCAGCCGTCAACCTCCGCCAGTAACTTCTGGAAGCGTATGGAAGGTGTTATATAGGGATGATATAGCGGTTAGGGTTTAGGGCTTAAGGTTTGGGGTTCCAGGCTCACGCTGGTGCATTGGTATCCTTCAAAGATAAGGGTTTCACCGCATCGCTGTCTGTCCTTGCAGACTCTCGGTAAACAGGCCCGCTGCAATACAGAAACACATGCAGCTGTTAGTACTCTGCGCGTGTAGATATAATAACATAATTTTGGAGCTTTGTATATATGTGTATATATATATACACACATACAGAGGGGGCCCTTACAAAGGAGGAAAGCAAAAGTATCCCAAACGCCACCCAGATGCTCGCAGGCAGCAAGGACCAACTCCGTCATTGCAGGATATCCGAAATTAAGTCCTGAAATATGTAATGACAACTGTTTTAGACCGGTTGGGATGTCCCATGGATGCATCTGTTGACGACTCATTGCTCGACCTATTCCTGCACTGTATGCGTAAGGACATCCTCGAAAATTCAGGAGGATCCCCATTTCGTTTTAAGGCTCAGATGGGTTTGATGTTAAGGTTTAGGACTCAGAGTGTGGGCTTTCAAGGATCTATGCTTCCGAGGGAGTCAAGAAGCGCACTGGTGCCTGAGCTCCTCAGGCCAGTCCAAACACAATTGATAGAACACCTGAAGCTTCACGTGCCCCATATGTTCCCTTTTTTGGCTGCCCCTCTCAAAGAAAATGTAGAATACCGGGGTGCGTATTGGGCCGATATCTATGGAAACTCCCATGAAGGTGCCTGGAATCTTTGCAGCTTCCCTCACGGACAGGGCTTTACATGTGATGCTCTGCGGCCTGACAGAGCCGATAGGCTTGCGATGCACGCATGTTTCATCCTAAGGTTCTGACCATAGGGTATGCCATAGGTATATCAGGAAAATCGGATTAAGGGCCCATAGTTGGACCTCAAATTCATAGTGCAAGGATGAGGTGCTAACTGCTTTGGATTAGCGGTGGAGCGTTTAGGATTTGAAGGTCTAGTGATCCTGGTGTGAATTTCTGGGACGGCTTAAAGCTTGGGGCGCATATCACGCAAACCTGCTGGAGCAGAATCAGTACAAATTGAGTTTAGGGTTTCGGGTTTAGGGTTTGAAAGGGTCTTGTTGGAAGGAACCAGATACTTACTCAGGTTGAGGAGACAAAGATAGTTGCTCAAGTGTATCGCAGGAACAACATGGGACACAGCATCTGGGTTGCGTGTGTGCACTATGGGGTCATGGCAAGTTGTGACGCTGCAGCGCGATTCAGATTGGGGGACTGACCCGCAACCCCCGCAACCCCCAACCTCCAAGCCCTGAACCTTTGTCCCCCTAAACCTTTATCCCCGTCTCAGGATAGCAGGCCTGAATGATGCCCTACGTCACGAAGAAACGCATTGCGGGTCATGGTCTCAAGAGACAGGGCCACACGCTAAACCCAACAGAGCCTGGTTACTGCAGGAACCTAACTAATGGCCAACTTCATGTTGCTGTACCTTCTATCGTAATTGTAAAGGAATCTGGTACCGCACAAAGGGTGATTGTATGGGCTTCTACACCGCAAAAAGACTCCAAGTCCCTGGATAATCCCTGTTTCCATTTTATTTTCAGTGTCAACTATGTTCCATTTAACTGTCTATGGGTCTAGGGCTCAGGGGTCTTCTCTTTTGTCACCCTAAAACTCTAAACCCTGATGGCAGCATATTCAAAAGTATCCTATTGTTCCCTAATATTGGTACCGTAAACCCTATTGGTGATTTACGTATGTCGGGTTCTACATTAAGCTGCTGCGTCCCTGCTGGGCGTCTTCACTGGCGCTGCTCAGCGCCGTCAAAATAACACCCACCCTAAACTCTTAGGGTTTAGGGTCTAAGGTTCAGGGCCGCTGTCTTACTCTTTTTTAATGTTGGACCTCCTTTATTATCGAGGTCCCCTATAATGAGTTTAGGGGCCGGCCTATTCAGGATCAGGGCAATGATTGAAAGGTCCCCTTTAATGAGTTTCGATTTTGGGGCCCTAACAATATAGGAAGGATTCTCAACAATCCCTTTTAAATCAATCTACGGAGACCTCAGAACTGTGGGAGCTCAGGGGGGCCGTATTGAGGATCCCTAATTTCTATTTTTCGGAGGGCCCTAATGTTGGGGGGGGGGCCATACTTATTAAAGAGGGTCCAACATTAAGAACTTCGAACCCCGACATGAGAAAAGGGACCCGTGTAGGCCAATATGACCAGCATGATTGATATAATCCAAATCTGGGCGGAGAAAAAGAACGAAAAAGGTATCGCTAAAGATAATCGTCGATACAAACACAATCAGACGGAATAGCTGAAACCCGTCTTGATCGAAAAAGATCTCCCAACATGTAGCTGCCTCAAGAACAGGGGACAG
Organism: Symbiodinium pilosum; assembly: GCA_905231905.1. Taxonomy (NCBI): domain Eukaryota; class Dinophyceae; order Suessiales; family Symbiodiniaceae; genus Symbiodinium; species Symbiodinium pilosum. The sequence goes on along the minus strand of CAJNIZ010006776.1, from coordinate 10,160 downwards.
GGCACGTTCTCCTCATGAGGCTCTGGCCCCTAAGTGGGGCACCTGGTAGAATACCAACGTGAGCCCAAAAACACAATATATTGGGGTCATATTGGGGATATATAGGGATAATGGAAAAGAAAATGGAAACTACTATAGTATATTGGGGTTATATAGGGGTTGTATAGGGGTTATATTGGGGTTGTATTTGGGATAATGAAGCCTGTTCATACAAGTCTCCACACAAACACTTCCGCTCGCATCACTGCGTGCATCTCGCATCCAACCAGCGCCTTTCACAGCTGACCCTGCTGAATACTGAGCAAGCACGGTATTCCCCTACTAAAGCCAATGTCAAAATCACAATTGTAATCCCTACGGGGTCCTTTTTTGTGTTTCATGTCGAGTCGAGGTGGGGCGAGGGTAAATGGTGTTTTACAGTATATAGGTTATATACACATATATATATATTTCTATGGAATTCGGCAGAGATGGAGTACATCTGGTGCTCTGGATGACAGAAACAGCACGTAGCAGAGAGAGGGTGGTCTTCAATCCCTTCAAGACTTCCTATCATAGCTGATCTTGCCCAATTCCAGTGGCTAATGCTTCACAAATTTGGGCCCGCAACCCTAAACCCCAAAGCACAATTTTGGCCGCTATCCGGCTATGCCAGAAGGGGTGTGGGTGGCTCTTCACCCGCCCCGCATTGGGGCAGGTTGTCAGCCTGAAAAATGATGGGTGTATAAAAGCTTCTATACAGGGATACGGGCATATCGTAATAATGGCGGTCACCACATGCTGGAAATTTCTTGCAAACTTCCGTGTAGCATGGGCGATCACGATAAATCAGAAGAATGATTGTGATTCCAGCGTGAGTGGCAAACACTTCTTAAGAAGTACACCACATCATGCCGGCATGTGCAGCACGCGCTCGTGCCACACATGGAAGAGGCCCACACCAAATCCGTAGTGGAGAATGACGCCGATCACAAAAGCCATCGCAAAGCCTGCCAAGTCGGATGCATTCTCGTGCCGCATGAAGAAGGAACCTGGATTGCTGTTAAGGACCTTAGGCTAAGCTACCATAATCAAGGAACCACATCATTTGCTACATGTCTACATGTCCAGGTTATGGTAATTTAATTTGGGTTCCTTAACAGCGACCCAGGAACACTGAAGCCGATCTTTGTACTGCTTCACATCCCTGGAGAACTGCTCGTCCATCTTGCTCGGGATGTTGAGTGCATAGACGTCGCTGTGCAGGACGTGATGGAGGGTGTGCCATTGGACGCAAGACTTGAAGGGCCACATCGTGTGAACTACAACATTGGCACCGGAGTAGGCTGCATGGAAGAGGCTGTAGGGGATCCTGACTTGGCTATGGAGAGATCTTCATAAACTCTATATCTGGTGCATAAAGCATAGTAAGTAAGCTCTTGAAGCATTAAAAAGAAGACTAACACCTGTTTTTCCCAAGGAGCAAGGCCAGGCTGTTGCAGAAGAAGAGAGTGCCACCCTCAAGCCAAACTTCCCAGATTCCGGCTGCTGGGGTAGTCGGATAGGTGCCCTTGCCTCAGCAAAACATCGGACCATGCGAAGTAAAGCTATGACCATGGAAACCCCGCCACAGAAACCTATAAAGACTGCTGTCCTTTCAAAAAGTGGGGTTAGTTTGGGCCAGGGCAATCTGTCTGCCAGGGTAGAGTTGTCATAGAGAGTGCATGCACTACTCCATCAATGGCCCAGTCGCAGATATGATGCTCCAAGTGGCTCAGACGGTACAAAGGCTGCACCTCAATTTATGACAGTTGTTGAGGCTTAGGAATCTTGATTTAAGATATCTTGCTGATTCGACTTCAATCGACTCAGCTCTTGGTCCACGGGGGTAATGACATGGATCAGGACTAGTAAAGCTTGGCACTCTCAAGCAAAAGCATGGACATCTTACATCTTAGCGGCCCCACAAAGTAACTGCAATGCCCAAGGAGGAGATTGTCCCGGAACCTCCCAGGTGCGTATTAAAGGCGACATGACAATCCCTGGTATCCTTCCCCCCCTCCCCCCAAGTTTTCGGCTTATGCACCCCTGCTCCCGAATCATAAACGCCCCACCCAGTACAATGTACAATGGGGTGGAATATGTAGTATCGGAGGGTTCGGGAGCTTCTCATTATTCAGGGGAAGGGATTGGTCAGCGTTGTGGAGGGAATGGGGTCACTCAGACCCACAACATCTGAAACCTTTGACCCTTCTACTCAAAAAAACTCAAAAGCATGGAACATGAAATTTGAGCAAAAGTAGAAGCCAGAATAATCATAAATATTCTTTTGAGGACTTCAGGTATTCCACCGTTATAACTATGCAAGGAAGCCGAGACCATAAAGTTGGTAAGCTATTCAGGCCCCAACTACCACACTATCTGACGTCGGTTCCCATTTCATGTGCCAGTCTTGTTTGCATTTCATTCTGCATGATTGCCTGATCCCTGAGCTTAGTATTGGCAATTCTTGAGGCTTCTGCATTGTACCTCCAGCACTAAGCACCAAATACAGAACAACACTCAGAATGCACCACCGTTAACCGTCAAACACTAACCCTGAGCTCTGTAAACCCCTATAGGCGCCAAACGCCAAACCCTAAAGCTGCAAACCCTCCGCTCGAATGCCCTATTGTAACCTCTCAGCCTGAAACACTGGACCCCTGAAGCTAGGCCTGTAAAAGCCCTACCCCCCCCCCCCTCCCCCCCCAAACAAAAACTTGACAGCCCCGGGGCCCCTAAACCTTATATGGTCCCCTATATAACCCTACATAATCCCCTATAAAACCCTACATAAATCGATATAAACGCCTATATAACACCATTTCAGCTCATGTCTATGGCGCCTCGTGCTGCAATTTATGGAGCCAGGCAAACTTGAGCTCCACCATCCTTACTACCCAAAGGGGTTATATAGTTATATATGGGATTATATAGGGTTTGGGGTCTATAGGGTTTAGGGTTTATAGGGTTTAGGGTTTATAGGGTTTAGAGTTTGTAGGGCTTAGAGTTTATGGGATTTTGGGCTTACAGGGTTGTACCTCAACCCCAAAGGTATGTAAAAAAATGGCCGATCGCATAACAGCCATAAAGGCATTTCGTTACATACTTTCGGGGTCCAGGCACAGGTGCAGGGGTTAGGGGGTTTAGAGTGTTATGTAGGGAGAATGGAAAAGAAAAGGGAAGCCACTACAGTATAAAAGGGTGCAGGGGTTTAGGGTTTGGGAGTTTATATTGTTTGCAGGGTTTAGGGTTTGGGGTTCACAGGGCTTTATAGGGTTCATAGGGTTTAGGGTGGGCGGTTTAGGGTTTGGGGGTTGTCGGGTTTAGGATTAATAGAGTTTGTATGATTTAGGGTTTCGGGGTTGAGGGCTTAGGAATTTGGATAATCAAATAGAAAAGAACATTGAAGATGAAACGGATCGCTCTCACTCCCTTTGAAGCGGTTGTAGGGTTCAGGATGAGGGGCACAGGAACGTGGAAAATCAAAAGCAAACTGAGATGATATAGCGGCTGAAGAGGATATGTAATACAGGGCCTGAATCATTTATCTGTGTTAAGGAGTACGGGGGGAACCAATGGGAAAATAAAATGGAACATGCCATAGAAACTATTGCGTGGATAGTTTTTTAAATGCCACAGTGATTAAAACGCAACACCTACCGGTGGGAGGTTCGTAAGGAGTCGGAGCAGTCAGGGCATGGAACATGAAAGGGGAAATGCAATACTGGCCATTTTGTGATAACTTGGCAACCCGAACTGAAGCCAAATTGGGCCTTTAAACCCCCTAAACCCGGAGTCCTATTAACCCGAAGCCATAAACACTAAGCCCCAAACTCTAAGTCCTAAACCCTGTACCCTAAGCCCTAGACCCTCAACCCTACAGTCTATCTAGACCACCATTCACGGGGAGGTCGGGTGAGGTCGCTCTGATTTTCCCAGCTTAGGGTTTAGGGTTTAGGCTTTAGGGAGGAAAGGAAGGAAAGCAAGCAGCATAGGGCTTAGGGGTTATCACTTCATGTTGCAATGGTGTTTGCATTCTTCCCCTAAATCCGAAGTAGATCCTTATAAAGGGGCCCTCCAGTTCTCATAACACTTTCCTGATTTCTGATGCTGTACCAACCACCAACAAGCATCCGATGGAAAAACATGTGCTCCACCAACACCTCAGGTCTTCGGGCTTTTAGCACTTCAAAGTTCAGAGTTTTGTTTAAGGGGTCTAAGCCTTAAGAGTTTAGGGTTTGCAGGTTTTGGGCTTGTAGGTCTGTGAGTTTATGATTGCAGGCGTCTAGGCCTTCAGGGTTAAGGGTTCTAGGGTTTTAGTGCTTAAAAGTCAAAGCTTGGAGCTTGGGCTTTAGGGGAGCCCCCAAGAGCCCCACCCACAAACACGTGGAACCACTCATCCCCTGGTGCTCTAGGAGGATGCCAGCCTCTCCTAATTAGCCTGATGACTTCCTAGTAATAATGCAGAATCAAATGGAACAGAACATGGAACATGAAATTGAAACTGGGATTACGTAGGGGGTTATAGAGGCTGATGACTTCTTAATTATATAGAGTTTAGGGTTATATATACCCCAATATACACCAATGATGGAGAAACAAAGAAAAGAAAATGGACCTTCATAACCGCTATAGTAGTCCCTTATAAAACCCGATCGAGGAGTTGGACAGAGCTTGTTTGACTGACTCCTTCGACAAAAATGATCCTGCCACGGCACGACAAAGTAATGGATGAAGTGGTAGGGGTAGCCGTAGTTAAGCTGGAGAACAGCCAATGCTGTTTGCATCTGCGTAACCACTGCAGTCTGGGAGGTGGTGTACCTGCAGCTAGGGCTTCAAACGACCATTCACCGTTTACTGGAGTGTATGTGAGTCGCACGGAGATTCCAGGGTTCTTCCCGTAGGACAGAATTGGGTGTGAGAGGGTTGAGCAACAGCGCAGGCACATCGCTCAAACTTCAAGCCAACAAAGGTACGAGCACAACTAAGCGATGAAGGTACCAACTTCTGAAAACAACTATGGTTGAGAAATGAGACGGTAAGCGACAACAAGCTTATCAGGTTCACTTCCTAGCTTCGGTACTTGCATCAGTTTTAGTAGACGGTGGTAAGCGTATCAGTTCATGACGATCGTCTCTGCTGCCTGTTGCACTCATTCAAGGAGTCGGGAGTCAACAAAATGCACTGCAGCAGCCATACCCATGAGGTCCCCATGTCATGGAAACGTAAACGTAGCCAATGGGCACACTTGGGAACCCCGCAAGAAGCTGCAATACCCTAAGTCCAAACACCTAAACCCCTAAACCCTAAGTCAAAAAATCATGATTCTCAACCCTACCAAGATGCAAGATCTCCATGATGGCTTCGAATGTACCTGATTCCACGTCAGTCTGCTATGAGAAATTTCAACATTGGAATTCCGTGTCGAGTGTAAAGACAATAAAAAAGCGTTCAAAACTGCCTTCAACCTCGACCAACTTAAGCACTAAACCCAGGTACCAAGGTTGTTGTCCTTTCTTCCTACCAGCTCGAAGACGAGGCGATGGCCTCTGCAAGCTTTCTTGGCTTTAGAGGCCAACTATACTTCCTGGGGGAGGATAGTAGGGAATAAGGGAATGTATACATATATATATATATGTACGCATACAGATAGACAGATAGAAAGATAGAAGCATATATATATATATAGATATATATGTATATTTTAGGAATTAATGTTCCCTTATTCCCTACTAACCACCAGTAAGCCTTAAAAACCCATAAATCATCTCGGCATGGTTATAGTCGGGCCTTACTACTGCTAAGTTGGGTTAGCATGAGTCTGGGCCTCCAACGAGGGACTTCGGGGGTTTCGGGCTTTCAGGGTTGCGGACAAGGTATGCAGAGTTCGTTTTTCCGGACGTAGGGTGCGCAAAAGAATGCCACGATGCTCTGTTTAAAGTGCGGCCAACCTGCTTTCATAGATTGCATATATATATATATACACTTCAAACGCAGCGCCTACACAATGGGCACGCGCTGTCAACCAAAGAGGGTGGTGGTTTGGCAGTCTGCGGTTTAGCGTGTGAAATTCAGTAAGCCTGCTTGCCAAAGAGGGTAGGAAACAAGAAGCAGCGCGCCCATGCCGTACATGACCAGGAGGACGTTCTGCACGGAGCTCTCAATGGTGCTCAGTGGGAAGGATATGTATCCTCGGCAAGAAAGAGTACCGCCCCAGCCCAAAAGGATTTCCTTATCAAGTTGTTCTTTGCCTTTGAAGCCCAAAGCGTAAGGTCAATAAACAGCTCATATATATATATACACACATATATATATATGGTAGTTTCCCGAAATAAGGGGACTCCAATATAGGCCCCAATATACTATAACCCTTATTTGGGGGACCCCCAAAATGGTACCCCTAATCTTTCGGAAACCCCGCCATATATATATATATACATATACTGTACAGCCTCTGAAATTTGTGCGAATATCTTGTCAGCCTGGCTTTGCAAAAGGCCGTTCTAGAACGCCCTAAGCTCCAAGCCTCTAAGCTAAGCCTTCAGGCCAACGCCTCAAGAACAGCTACTTCCTGGAATGCAACTAACAAGCTATGTCCGACAATGACTCTGTAAATGGGCTCAACTCGCCATAAGCATCAAGAAAACCGCAGTTTTCATTTCATCTTGCACTCACCTGTCCGTCTGATCCTCATCCTTTATTGGGGGGACCCGTAAACCATACGAATCCTAAACCCTAAACCCTAAACGGGGACCCCCCCTACACCCTAAACCCTAAACCCTAAAACCTAAACCCTCTAAAACTGTTGGGCCGAAGGACCCTGCAAGTAGGAGGGCAAGAGCTTCTCCAGGTACAGGAGGGCCAGGTAGCGTAAAGTCTGAAGGCGGCTGATCATAGTAGCCATTATGGAAGGGATAAGTCTAGTATTAATCATAATCATCCTAGCAAGAGAATGAGGAAAATAGCCGTGATGATCATAGTAGTAGCAATAGTAATTAGTCGTATAATAATTCAAAATAAGATCAATACTACTCGCTTTAGATTTGAGAAATGGTAGAGGTACACTCTCCTCGAAATAATGGTAATGGTCATAGTCATAGCAATAATGCTCATAGCCAGGGCAATAGTACTGTGAAGCCGTCTCTCCTTGCCAGCACGAAGCGCAGACAGACCGTGAATAAGCCCCATCTGCTAACCCAAACCCTAAACCCTAAGCCCTGAGCCCCAAACACATAGGGTCCAAGGGAGTTCCCACACATCTACTTTAAGGCCCAAGTATATGATATTCAGCTACCTGGACATGTTGGGTAAGGTCCTAGACTCTACAGTGCTTTGTCATTCTGTTAGACGTGACACCAGCTTGGTGAAGGAGACCATGGCAATTGCAGTGGCCATCACCCAGTTGTTGACATACCCGGCCAGCGTAGCCAGGCTGATCTGAAGCCTGAGCTAAGGACTCAACATGTGAGCCATAGATATCCCCCTTAATAACCCCTATAATGGAGAATCAAATGGAAAAGAAAATGGAAAATGAAATGGAAACTGGGTTTATATAGGGGGATTATAGGGGTTATAGTCTAACCTCCTAGCATCCCCCTTAGTAACCCCTATGAGACTTCCACATATAATCCCTTATATAACCCTTTCTTAAGGAGTCTAGATCATGGCTCATATGGGTAGGAGGGTCTGGTGGCTGGCGTGAAATTTGGAGGTCTTTCGTCTTTCTTGTTCACCTGACCGGGAAAACAGCAAACACAAATGCTCAACACTGAACTGGGCACATGCTTCTGCGGAAAAGGTAGTAATAGTAGCAGAAGCCCATGATCAGCGTGGGTGCCAGGGAGTACATTGCGATGAAGCGCTGGTACTCCATCGAGAAGCCCGCGAGGCGGTTGAGGAGAAGCATAAAGGGCACCTGCCAGGGGGTATTCTTCTTATTATTCTGGATACTATTAGTACTGTTGTTGCTACTATTGCTATTAGTATTTAACATTCTCATTATTATACCATTATCATGGTTATGATGGTTAACGAGGTGTGGTTCCCAAAATTGGGTGCTCCTCCTCAAATACTGTAGCCGCTAATGACCTAATGTAGCCCCTTATCCCATATAAGCCCCCTTTTAAGGAGTTTAGACCATCCTCAGGTTACAAAGCCCCGGCAGCAAAAAAAACTTCAAGGACCCTAGCTCACTATCTAATGTAGACCCATAGTTAATAAACCCCCTCTCATTAATAGGGATTATCAGACGGATCCTCATGTTAAGGGTCTTCAAAGGATGGGGGGTTGTTAATCAGGGGTCTACATTAGGTCAGCGGCGCTGTTTGAAAATCGTTTTAAGGTTCATAGGGTTCGGGGTTTACGATTTAGGCTTCGAGCATCAGGATTGTGTGTGGGGCTTAGGATCTTCAACAGATCCCCCTTTTTTGTTCCATGTGGGTCTGGGCCTCAAGTAGGATGTCACTGCAGCAGGATGGATATTCCTAAACCCTAAACCCTAAAACCCTAAAACCTTAAATCCCTAAACCCTGAACCGTGTATCATCCATCATCCCTGGAACTGCAAGGCCATGCCCAGAAAAATGGCTGGGTTTCCAAATGGGTAATGAGGCCTTCACTGGTGAAGCTCAAAGAAAATATCAATACAAGAACCAGGGTGCGTCCTATACGTTTGCCCGGATTCGGGCTGTCGACTCAAAATTGGTTGTTCTTGGGGGGGGTGGGGGGGTGGGGGGGTTGGGGGGGGGATAATAACGTTCGTGTTTAATGCCACCTCCTTTTGCTCGAGCAGGGCACCTCACTCCTTGTCTAGCAAGCCCA